>JANHGB010014373.1:0-68930 GCA_026283785.1 Coracopsis vasa | reverse complement strand
AGAAAACATACTGAAGAAGTCACAAAGTCGTAAATGATGGGAAACCCTTGCTAAATCAGAACCAGAAGTCATTAGGCCAAATTCAGCTCCTGCCAAAATAGACACCAAGTTACTGATCTTGATGATATTTTGACTGTTTATGTTAGTAATATTATATGCATTTAGTTTTCATTTGTTTTTCCATTAAATCCTCTAGTAAGACTCTGTTATAATGTTTGTGACAAGGATCATTAATATGCAACACAAATATGGCTGGTGAATACTGAAATACTGCAAATAGGAAATGATCTGTTGGTTATAAGGAGCTATGACAGTGGTCCAAACCGGCTGAGTTCTGTGAAATGCAGTTTAAACAACGTTACGCTCATCAAATACCAGCGCACAGGAAGAGCAGAGCTGCAGCTTTCAGTATTTGCGCACCTTTCTCTGTTTGTGGATCTAAACAGCCCCACATGGGAAACACCTTTTTCCTTCACACTGAGCATTGTACCCTGAGTTTGACTGTAGTCACAGGCTGCATAGGTTTAGATCATAGGTTTAAACACTGTATTTTCCACTGTCTGTGTCTGCAAACAACTTTTTAAAAGCCACAAATAATTTGTAATGTATAATTAGTGGAATAATTGAATTATACTCTTATAATGTAGGCTTGATAGGGGAGCAGTCCCCATATCTCACCTTCAAAGCCCTTCATGTTGATGAATTTAGTAATGGGAGTTCTGTCACTTGTGGCTCACTCTAACTTTCTTCAGGAGCAATGAGGTAAATATGTAGCATGGTGCTTTCAGAGTGAAATGCAAACCCTGCTTTCACTTTGTGGTGATCCTAATCAACATCAGCAAAGAAGAAAGATGAGAGATACATTCCTGTGTCTTAAATGTAAAGTAGAAAGTGATTTAAAGTGAGAAAGATTTTTGTGTGTATTTTTAACTGTTCATATTCAGCTGTTGCAGGTTGTATCTGTTGATTATGCATTATAGATTAAAGGTGGATTGTATGTGTAGTTAAGTTACTGTGAAGAACAATTTAAGGGACTAATGGCTATTAACACTTGTTGGAGTTTAAATGTGCCATGTACAGCTGACAGTGTCTCAACTTCTTCCTTGGTTTGCTGTTGAAAAATGAAGAAGTTTATAATTTAACCTTTGGATGCAGCCTGGATGGCCACTGATCAGGCTGTGAACTTTAATGTTTCTACTTTTTGTTCTCTCTTTTTGTTCAGTTTAAGGCCAGGAAGTGTGCTAAATCTTTGGTGGCTGAGAATTAGGCTGGCATTGGTACCAGAGAGAGACTGCCACTGTAGCTGGTAACTTCACTCTAACAGCAGCTTAGCTGTCAGGGCCGCATGATGTATTGTGTTGTCCCGTAGCAGTACTGCTTTTATATATTTTTATATATATATATATATATATACTGAGAAATGTCTGTGTGCCTGAGTTTACCATATAGTTGTTAGGGGAAAAGAGATTTAGTCTCATGTTTAACAATTGAAATTACAAAGAAAGGACTAAACGCTTTCCTCTTTGATATCCAATGATAAAGCAAATTCAATTAAGTGAATTTAAAGAATTGGTCTTAACAATAGGGTCAGTATATTTTCCCAGCTCTCTGACAGTTTAATGGTGATTTTATTGTGTTATGTTAATGATGCCATTGGAATATATATTTCCTTATTTGCATCTGTCACTTACAATGTTAATATTCTGCTAGTTTCATATAGATTTTTGTAAAAAATCAACTGTTACTCCTTGCATATCTTTGGTAGCCGAGTCTTCACTTAGAAAAGAAAGTTTGCAATGTTCTGACCAACTAAACATCCCTACAAATAGAAATGCATTTTGACAGTGATACCTTCTAGAAAACAACGCTAAAATGTTGGTGTAGTACATAAGCCTTTTACCACCCTTGAAAACCCAGCTTGAACCTTGAGCTAGTCATTTACATGATGTTTCCTTGGGATTACCTACATTCTTGTCCACTCTGACCTTGTAATTTTGCTCACAGTTGGAAATGTAATGCAGAGTGACTAAGATAATGTTGTTTACACAGACTTTAAGTGGAGTGACATTATAGTCAAGCAAGTGTCACATCACCCAAAGTGAAGGAAGACTTAATTACCATAATCCTGTGAATACTAAAATTCCTTAGCCATGTGTAGCATAATAATGTAATGTTCTGCGTGTTACATTTAATAACCTGAAGGTACTGTATTAACTCTCAGGGTTCTTTTAGTGATCTTAAACTGAGAGCAAACAGAGGTAGTGTGGGACAGGGGAAATTCTGTGGTAGATGTGGATCTTTGTTGTGTTACATCGCTAAACAGTGTAGCATCTTCCATCGAATGTGTAGTGTGACAGCAAATCAAAACTGAGATGGGGTATAGTGTGGGCCAAGGTTTGCTGCAAAATGCTGAAGTTCATTAAATAACAGGAATTATAGGAATGAGACCGCAATAAAAACATACTGTGTCATGGCAAACATACGGTAAAGTGGAGAGGAGTGTTAAATACTGCAAGCCTGGAACAGCCCTTTCCTTAAACATTCAAGTGATCCTACTCTTTTGCGGATAGTCCACGCACCAGCCTTAGGTACTCAACCAGAATAAAAAGTGAGATCTGGAATGAGCATGTAATCATAAAAAGCAAATCATGAGCAGTTGCTGTGCTTCACAAAGAACTGAAGTTGTCACGTTCTCTTCTGAGCAGTATGTAATCATTTTATAAAAACAGAGTGATTATTCTTAATGTATGTTGGGTTTATTTCTGTAACACTAAGTCATAATGCACACTCTACTGTATGCCTTATACATACTCGTCTGCAGAATCGGACTATTTATGTATGTACTTCAAGTTTAATGACTAAGGTTTGGCTCTCTGAGGACTGGAAACCAGTATAAGTTTATAAGACAATGTGAAGAAGTTGGACATAAAAGAACAGACTTTACAATATCATTCTTTGGAGCAGATAGGTCACAGACTGTTCCAGGTATTTGGATGTTGGATCTTGACTTTTGTCACTGTCGACCATCTTTCTATTTTCCCAGGTGCCTGAGGAGAGCGTTTTGGGTCCAATGCATTTTGGGATTACTTACAGAGATTTCACACTCTCCTGTGTTGTTATGGAACTCAGAGGGTGAGAAACGGTTTTCCAAGGCATCCAGAAGTGCTGGTCACCAAGATCTGGAAGGATGGCCAGAGTGGCGAGTGCTTCGGATGTGATAAATGAAGTGTAGAAACTCACATTTAAAGTTCAGTTTGGATGAAATCTGGTCGCACTCCTTAAACGAAACACTAGATGTTTGGCTGGAAGAGCAGTGCCAGTGCCCACCGGAGCATCATCACATATGTCTATTTTGCAGGGGAAATACGTGGCATTTTTGTCTCAAACATCACACAGTGCAATATGAATTATTCTACTATAAAGCTAAACAGTTTTTTCCATCATTTCTTTTCCATTGCCCTAAAAACCCTCCCAGTCACTTAAAAAGACATTCTCTTTAAAGAAGGGGGATATCAATATGTAGTGTATTGATCATCTGCCATGCCCTGGAGGGAGCGCGGGGGTCCGGGGCAGAGCCTGGCGTCAGCGTGGGGTGGCTGCACTGCCTGCGCCTGGCTTCTCTGAGGGGCGACAGCCCTCGGATTCCTGCAACTGCAAAACTAATTAGTGGAATTAAGTTGAAAATGCTGTAAACAAGTGAAGTTGTTATTCATTCTGTACGGCACTACAAATGTGGGAGGACATGTTAAATGATAAATTAGGCATGAACTGCTTTAATCTGTAAGCTGAACATGCCAGCGAAGGGCCTGCATTTGTAATTAGTATTGGGGGCCACAGGAGAGTGGTGCCTCTTTTAAAACAGTGACAGGGAATTGATCAGTTTATGTTGTCATGGCAACCAGGAGCCCTCCATTGCTTTCCCCATGTTCTCCTATTATATTATCCCCACATTCAGAAATATATTTATGAACTGTAAAGATAAACTACTCAATAATGCAAAAGAGGCTACGATGCTCAAATGCCAAACTGATGGGGGCCAAGTGGATGCCTGACTACCCGATAACAAGCGTAAGTGTTCTGTGGTTGTCATGACATTTCTTTTACAAAGCAAATGATGTCTGCGGAAAAAAATCTTAAAATTAGCCGAAAATGCAAATCTCTTTATGAGGCTGTCACCTTCATAATAACAGACAATAATTGATGATTTATGAGATGCCACCATAGCAACCAACTCCTTCGGCACCCCCTGGTTCCTCTTACACAATAGGCTTCGGCTCCTGTGAAAAAGTTTCCAACGTGAAGCTCAAGAGGTCTTCTAGTGTTGTACTCAACTCAGTCTTATTAAATGAGATTCACAAACGTGGCAGGGGTTTTCACAGGCATCCTACACAGGAAGGGGCTGAAGTACCTTTTGTAACCGCAGTGTGAATCATGACTGAAACAGGGTGGTTTTGATCAAGGCCTTTTTAAGATAATTTTTATTTGCTATCCAGTTGGGACAGAAGCTGGGGCACACAGGTCTCTGCTGCATATTTGCTTTTCAGAGTCGTTTGTCTAATGCTTGTATTTAAAAGTATTGGTTACATAACTCAGCCTATTTTTGCCTTCTGATGTCTAAGTTAAACTGATTATCACAGAGTAAATGTTGTTTCACTTGGATTGTAATTTCAGAGACTGCGAAAGAAAGGTTTTAATTTATAAACGTATATTTAGATGTCTCATGATTCATTGCAACTGCAGCGTTCTCATGAGAAATGACTACTTCAAAGAAAAGTCTTTAGTCTTCAGATTACTGTCTTCTCTGATAAAATGAAGTTCAGGAGATTTAGGGTCTGTAGGCTTGGTCGAAGATCATATGGTACCTAAGTATCAGCTTAACTAGTTTAGTGTCTTCACATCCAAAGGCCATATTGTTTGTTCTTCTGCACAGGACTGGAGGGCGTGACAACCTTCGTACCATGGTTCTGCATAACTTTATGCAACTCAAGTCCTTAAGCTTCTAGCCCAATTTTATGTTGAGGGAGAACAACAGGCATTGGGAACTTCCGCTTAAGGTGTTCGTGTCACCACCCCACTCCTCCACCCCCAGTTCCCTCCCCTCTCTCTGACAGTAATAAATGGAGGTTCAGGGTTTTTATTTCAGTTCTCTTATTAAAATGTACAGTAATAGCAGGAAAAAGCCACTGATTAGAAAAAACATTTTTAGAGTAATATGTTAATTCTCAGCCCATGTCTGAGAATGGATTAAGATCCATACTCAGACAGCGGTTCCAAAAAAAGTAATAGAAACTTGTTTGAATTAAGAATTCATGATCTTTCTCATTCTTTTTTACTTTGTCAAATATGACAATTAGAGCTGTCAGTTCCAGAAAGTGATTTCAGGTGGAATAATATCTTCCAGTCACCCTACCTGGTATATAGAGGAAAAAAAGAATAACCCTTCATGTCATTGTTGGTTATATCTCGGCATTTACTTTTCTGTCACATTTTGATTTATTTGTCTATTGTTTAACTCTTTATATAACTTGTTATGAAATTTTTTACAGAATTTGCTTAAACCTTTATATATGTGAAGAAAAGAAATGGAGCTTTCTTTAGGGATTTAAGATGAAAACAAAAAAGCTCAGTGGTTCTGCCCCGCTCCCCAGGGCTGTGTCTTCTTTGCATTCTCACCTCTAACTTCAGCAGAACTTGCTTCTGTTCTCTTTCTCTGCCATTGACTGCTCCAGTACAGCAGGCAGACATGAAACCCCCCACGTTCCACAACATCTCCTACGTTTTTATGAGCAGGTTTGCGTACCGTAAAGAAAATGCAGAGTAAGAATAGGAAATAATGCAGGATGTTATCTGCCATGATCAGTGCAAAATAGGTATAATTTCTGTTGCTGGACCCTCAAAAAAACCCTTCTATTTTGTATATTCTTTCCTTTTTTCAGTGCTGTGGTTTCAGGAGTATTGGGGTATTTTCCATGTTCTTCTGGCTGGGCTGGGTGTGGAGGTGCTCTCATTACCATTTCACAAGCCGTGTGTGCAGCAAGTGTAGAAGTTGCAGGAGAACTTTTTGCAGTGTACTGACCCAAAGTCCATTTGAAGTTGATAAATACCAGCTGTTCAAACAGAAAATTAAATAAAAGCAACTCCAAACTTGCTCTGAAGTAAACAGGTGAACAGCGTGTAAGACAAAGCAGTTCCCCAAAGGCATTTTTAGTACATGGTCATTATTTAACTCCTGACTGAAAATAAACAATGCTGACAGAGTGTGTGTTGGGGGGCTGTGATATATGGACAGTGTCAGTACTGTAGGCTGATAACCTATAGCTTGACATCCTTATCTATAAACTTTGACAGATACATCAGTTTGTTATTGTCACTTTATTAACTTGCTTCTATGATAGTAGAAGGTAATCTTTCTCAAAGTCTAACACAGCAAATACTTTACTAGGTAAAACATTTGGGAAAATGTCAACAAATTTTGGTTTTCCCCCAAAGGAGCATCCTTTACAGTTCATTACATATTGAGACAGTATTTCACAATATGGAATGGAGTTGTTCGCATATCAGTAGCAGACAATAAACTGTTTTGTCACATTAAATTATTTATGCCAGGGACATCCCAACATCTTAAAACCAAGAATATATTGCTAGGAAATGTACTTGTGGCGGCTCGAACTGAGCACTTGCTTAATAAATTAATATTTTGGTCTTGTGATTTCTTAATTGGAAAATAACAGCTGCTCCTGGTTGGAACTGTCTACTTTGTCTTCTGGTGGTTTATAGCAAAGCTGTAATAAAGATTTCTTGCTGGCTCCATGCCGCTGCCCACTATGCTGCCGATGCCATGGGGGTGACTTAGGGGACGGAGCTTGAGCTGAAGCAGCATCACAGAATGTACAGAAACGGTTCTGACTTTTTTAAACTTCTCTCAGTCTTACTCAGAACATGAGTAGGAATTATACTTCCAAATGAGCTTTTTTTTTTTTTTTTCATGTTCTCTGAAACAGGATTCTTCAAAATTTGTTTGAAACTTTATCAAAATCTGGTGCGTCACTTTGTGCCAGACTTCTTCCTCTAAACTCCTTGCCCTATCTATCTTATGCTTAACGATGAATTATATTTTCAAGGCTGTACATCCGTGTGAATTTACCAACACAGGAGTGAGGAAGTGGTCCTGGAAGTGCTCATACATTTGCTTATTTCTTATACAAAGCAGTAAGGCAAGGCTTAAGCTGCTCACCAGCTACCCTTACCCACAGCACGCTCTTGGTTACTGTAAAGGGGTTGTGGTCCTTTGGGGTGCGTTGGTGGGAAAGGGGAGTAATTAAGGGCTGTAACAGGACAGCAGAAGTAGAATCACACAAGTGGCCTCAATTCTGAAATGACATGATTTTGGGGTGCTTTTGTTGTGTCAGTAGTGTGGTCTTTTAACGTTACTGTGTGTATCTGGGATTGTGATTTTGGAACACAATCAAAACCCCCAGAACTTCTGTAACCTGCAACCAGCATCACCCATACGGGTCTCGTAGTTATGGACTGTGCAGATGTACCATAGGGACTGATGCAGTAGCTCTAGCTACAACCTGCTGCAGTTGTCCCTATGAGCCAGCATTGGAAAGATGTGGATGCCTTTGGCAGTGCTTTTCATTGATGTTTGCTGCAGTGGAAGTAGTGAGCTGCACTTGTCTTTGGAGAGTACTTCAGCCAGTACAAATTTTCTGCTAGTCTTTCATAGCTCACACGAAAGGCTTTTATTCCTTTCTCCGCTCCAGCACCAGTTCTTTGCTTCTTTCACGTGCCCTCATCTTTCATCTGTCTTCTTTATACGCACCTTCCAAGTCCTAATTTTCTTGACCTGTAAGGTCTTGTCTCGCTCCTCTGTACTCCAGCTATCCTGAAATTAGACTTCTGCTCCCACTTTTTACTTCCTAGGTGTTTCAAGTATCTCCTTTCCAGGTTGCGTTTCTTTGTCCCCAGTTGATGTTTGCACAACCATCTCCTCGGAATCCTTGCCTCTGTTGGCTTTAGTCTCATACTTCTTCCTTCAGCTGCTTCCCTTGAGCGCAAGTCTGTTTTCTCCTTTCCTTGAGAAGATTGGCAGGGGCAGGAGATAATTCCCCAGTGTTTTTAAATGTTCAGTTTCTTCTGCAAACTGTTTCAAGTAAGGGAGGAGCTACTGAGGTTAATGCTGGAAGCCTGAATAGATTTGGAGAAAAAGGGGAAGGCAAAATTAAAGTGGCAGTGGGATATGGGGTTACTATTGACCTAAGCAGTAATTTAGGTGAGGAGAAAGAGATCCAGGCAGGAGTTCATACCAGTTTAAGCTGAGGCCCCAGCTCACTTGTAGAAGTTTAAAAAGAGTTGACAATAGTAACTATGATGTGTAATACTGGGAATGTGTAAAGGTTGTTAATGAAAGGGAAGTTCAGTTTATGGAATCCCAGTTAAGTATGAAAACATAGGGATTTACAAAATGTGACAGGCTTTCAAAAAATGGTGGTTGTTAGGGAACCCCAGACCCAAATCTATTCCTGCTGTGTGGAAGTCAGTGTTATGAAACATGGGGGGTGTTAAAGGACTATATGTAAAGAAAATGCTGTCACTATTTAATAGCAAATGACGGTATTTTTTCCCTGCCTGCTTTTCCGGAATGGTTCACTGGAGTCTCACCTACGTTTTGGTTTTGTATAACTTCCATAAGAAACACTGCAACCAAATCTGCCCAGGGCAGTTACTGGAGCTTACAAATATTTACTGTTTGCCTTTACTTCTGTAATAGTACTACACAGCTTACCTCACAAATGAAATGATTTGTGTTTCAAGTCAAAGCTCTATGGATGAGAAAATATTAACTTCTTATAAATGGTGCTTTGTGTTTTAAGAGTTTGTAGATGCATGCTGACATTTATGGAAAAGTTGATGCAGAATAAACACAATTTTTAAGGAAATATATGTGGCATCAGAGAAAACTTCGTGCAGCATAACAGTTGGTCTCTTCTATTCTTTATTTAGGTAAAAGTAATGTTTCTAATTTAATCAAATACAAGTTTAGCATGGCCTAAAAAAGTAATTCATTAGAGAAGCTCTCTGGTTGAATGTCTGTAATGAAACATACCTTGAGGAAGAGAAACTCCTAACTGCTCCTAAACAGAATTCTGCAATATGTTGGTAACTGAACAAAATGGTCATGAACAGAATAAGAAAGATTAAAACAAAAAAATAAACCATTGTGGTCATTGATGTTAATATCATAATGCATTGTGCTGTAACTGGCTATTTTCTGTGTACGTGTCTAGTGCTGCCTCAGTTATTTCGCAGCTGCATTGCGGACATGCTGCCACACAATTTTTGGTAGACCCTTGATGACTTTTGCTACTATATCACAGTGTCAGCTGCACGACAGCAGCAGTGTTCTGGATCAATATTATATTATGTCATTTTGTGCTGTGAAGTAGAGCTGTATAAAACTTCTCAAGTTTGCTTCTTTGGAAATGTACAGCTGAAACTAAAAATGGCCTGGTAACAGCCTGCACTAGTGGTGGTGTATGAAAATGAAAGGGGTGGATGAGAGAAGTAGGTGTATAGGGAAAAAAAGAGGTTTTGGATTTGGAGATACAAGATGAAAAAAAGTGGCTCTACTTTTGCGTATTGGGTTATATCATTGCATTCAGTGGTTTTAACAAACTGTATATAAGGTGGATGTATCTTTGGATCTACTCTATTTTGGTGCATTTTTCAGGTAGAATAGGACTGTGCACGGACTGCTACTTGTGCAAGAAACAGGGTAATTATGCCTACCCACATCAGTTAGTCGATCAGGAACTCTCCTGACGGTATGATTTAGGAACCGCTTGTTTGTTCTACTGGTTTCTTCCTCTTCTAACCTGTTGTTCTGAATAAGTGGAAATGTTAATACCAGAAGTAAATACTCTAGAATGCACATCCTGGAGAATATTGATGTGCATGTTTACACATAACCTGGCTAATGTAATCACAAAGATTCAAAATCAGAGTTAAGGTGGGATGGCAAAGGCATGGGGGTTGATACAGGTACAAGGGCAAGCCTTCACAAAGCCAGAGGTATGAAGTTAATGTGTTTAAAGCAGGTACGTGAAACAAGCAGGTGGGTTGGTTCCAGGTCATAGAATCCTAGACTGGTTTGGTTTGGAAAGGACCTTAAGGTCATCTAGCTTGCACCCCTACCTTAAAGTGGTGTTGTAATTGAAGTAGTAAAAGGAAATAAACAGGAAAAACAAAGTTAAAAAAATCAGTAAATGCTCATAGTTTATGATTGTTGTGAGAGTGTAAGGTTGAGAAAGCAGCTTTAAAGGGAAGATTGGTTTTGGTTTGTTATGGGGATTAATACAAATGGTTCCACTGCAGAGGAACAATACCAACTGTAAAAAGAGGTCAGGAGGAAATTATTCTGCATGTTTTGTCTTGGGAAGAGGAAAGCAAGGGTTGAAGTTCTGCAATGCAAGGGAAAAGTAGCAACAGATGGTGCTGGGAAGACAGCAGACTTTGTGGTTTCACGTCACCTGCAATTAGGTGTCGAATGCAATTAATAGCAGTGACAGAAGTGCAAGATAGAAACTTGAGTGAGAAAAGTGTGACAGAAAGCTTATGTATGTTAGATGTTTTCAAATCATCTGGGTCTGATATAATGTAGTTAAGCAGTGGTGAATGAGATGGTGGGGTGATGAATGGCCAGCTTTGAAAAGTCATGGAGGGATGAGGAAGGTTTCAAGAGGGTGGACAGAAGGAAAGAGGAGGAAATGCTTTGAAGTTGTAGACCACTTCAGATCAATTTGAAAAATACTGCAGCTAATAAACTGTTTGTGAGTGCCCAAGAGATAACAGACAACATGGATTTGTCAGGAGCAAATTATATCAAACTAATCCGATTTCCTTCTATGGAAGAATGCCAGTCCATCGAGGAGAAGGGTAAATCAGTGCATGTCAGGTGTCTTCACTTCAGGAAGGTTTATGGTAGTGTCTCACGTAGTGTGGAAAATGCTGTCCAGGTGGATCTGATAAGGATAGGTGCAAACCAGGTTTGAAAATCGGACTTGGGAGAGTATTTATCAATTCTTTGTCAAAAACACAGGCAGGGGGAAAACTGGGAACATGGAGGTTGTGTAGGTGATCGGTGTGCCATCCAGCGAATGCAAGGCATCAGTTCTGTGGTGCTGTGAACATGGGAAAACTGCACTGAGTGGTATAAAAATTAACATTGCAAGGCAAGGGGTAAATTGAAATTTTGTGTCTGATCTTTGAAGCTAAAATTTAAGAAACATTTGGACCAAATTAAGGGTATCCAGTGCAACAAGTGTCAGAACCGTGGAACAGGTCATGTAGGAAACGGCAAGTAGCAAACCACTAATTTCAGGTATTTCTCAAAACGCACATTACTTTTATGAGTTAACTATGTAACTAGTATGGAATTCTGCCTCTATAATACTTCGATATTTAGTAATAAGCTGAAATTAAAGTATTGTTATTTCTGTCTCTTCTGATGCTTTACTCTTCGTAACAATGAGGATATTGTATAATGTCATCAAGTTTAGTTCCTTGTGCCTATTGTAACTGATTGTCAGGGCTGGGATTTATATTCCTTTAACTTTAAAGGGTGGGAGGATCATGATTTTTCAAAACTACTCTGCATATATAGAAATCTTTTATTTGCCTTTGCCAAGGAGGGCTAGGGGAGAGAAAAACGAAAAAAAGGGAACCTCCCCCAATCTTCTTGACACACTTCAGGCTTCTCTGCCCGGTAAAGGGCATATTAGTGCTTACAGTGTTAATCAGCATCTTGGGAAAAAATGGTATGTTTGTTCTTTCTGGGAGTTTTATTCAGAAAATGAAGCTCAGTCAAACTGCTAAGAAAATGGTTTTTTTTTAAGAATACATGACTTTTGCTATTCCTCTTGATTAATTGTGTTGCCAAATACTCAAGAGGCATCATTCCACTTAATAAAGATTTTTAATAGCATTATGAGACAATTTATTCTTCCCTTAATATGACTGGGTTTTTCCCTAGGGGTAACTGGGTATAGATAGAATTTAAGGGCCAGTTTTTTTGCTAGGTCAACCTTCATCAAAGGATCTAGAATGAAGAGGAACTCACCCCATGTGTTTGGAACAGGTGCCAGCCAGTGGTGGAGCCTGGCGAGTCCATCCGATGTGCTTTCCCACTTGTGTGACAGGAACCCTTGTGTGTGTCTAACTGAAGCTGTAATTAATTCTAGCAATTTCCATTACGAAATTATGAATTCCAGCAGCTGAACTGTGGTTTCTTTATGTGCCAAATGCTACATTTCATAAATACCATTAGGACCAAAATGAATATGAATCCGTTTGCAGTATAAAGGGTAGAGTAGTAGCAACAGTGATAAAGACAGGGCAGTGTGATGGGTTTGTACCCAAGTATTACTATTTGCATAGATAGGATAAAAATGAGTTCAGTAAGAACTTGTTTTGAGAAGAGCACAGTACTTACATTACAATTACTGGGTAATTTGTGTCTGGGCTTTTGCTTCCTCATGTGCAAATGCTATCGGTTACACAGGATTAAGTGGTGACCTAAGGATTATAGTTCATGCTCAGCATCTGGGCTAAGTTACGGACATTTATTTCCTGTCTTATTTTCCTCCAAATTACAGCCAGTACCTTTAGCTTAAAACACTGTGTTGCCCAGAACTGTGTCTTAGACATTTCAGTTATTTCTTTTTTTACACTAGTTACATTCTGTGTTTAAAGTGAAGTCTGTAGAAGATGTAGACAGAGATTGTCATTTTCATTTTGCCGTCTTATTCCAAGGGCAGTTGCAGAGGATTGTGCATGTTAACAAAAGAAAGAATCTGATTTTAAGGGCTGCAAATCAATCCGTAGGATGGGATTTGAATCCCTGTCAGTGGAAGGAAAGTGTGTTTATAATAACTAAAATCCCACGTGTTCATAATTGACAAAATTAGAGGCTATATGCACAATTTCCCTGTAGAGAAGGAAGATAATGATTTTGAAACCTTGTTTGTTAGGGCTTTTTAATATCTTTTTATTAAAAGCAAAAAGGAAATCTGGTATTTGCAGTGGTCTATACTCTTGCTCATGTGGGAACTTCAGATAAAATAATGGCTTCCTTTACATGATTGTACATCATTAGAGATCATCATGCTGCGTTCTGTTTCACAAAGGCTGCTTTGGAGATCATGACTTTCTGTCCGGATCTATTTGGATAGCTTCTTGATTTATCTCCCCAAAATTAAGCTGGTGCTGCTGGAAACACTTTATTATTTTGCCAGGAATATATATTCTACGGGTAATTTTCTATTTCACTTACATGCTTTTGCCATAAATTTCCAAATCTAATCTAAGCACGGTTTTCTCAGTATTTGGAATAGGAAACCCAGTGTTTTCTAAAAAGCAGACACTTGATAACTATTGTATTTTTATACAGTCTAAACAGATCTACCGTGACTCCTGCTGCTCAGTCCTAGGAAAATTGTAATTTCCTAGACTTCTGTATGCTGCTGCTGAAAACGCTAAAGGAAATCATGCCATCCTGTTGCCAAAACATTGGTTACAGGCTTTAATATGAAATGACCTCTCTGTAGTCAGCACGCGATAGCCAGACCAGTAATAGGTAGCGCAGAGGCAATGAAGTAAAGATTTTTCTTATATTTTCAAGATTCTTCTGCAACAGTCAACTTCAGTAGAAGTTGATTCAGAAGGAACCACAAACATTTCAATTTGCTCTCTCTAAATGGTGGCTTTTGTAATAAAAAGTGAATTTTAATGACCAGGGAAGGCTCATTTGAAACAAAGAAAGCCGTCTGTTAGTTTTATTTTGATTGACAAGCGTGCCAGGGATAAACTCTTGGCTGACACTAGAACATGCCACATCAGAGCAGTCTACAATGTCCCCAAAGTCAGCTGAAAACGTTAAATAACATAGAGCATCAGGATCTTGGAACAGTTTGAGCGACAGGAAACAAACTGTTTTTTGTTTTTCATTTGGTTTGTTTGTAGGTACAAAAAGGAATCTGGTGAGTGTTTACATCTTCCCATGACATTTTGCACTAATACTGTTGCAAACAGATTACAGAGTAGAATATTAAATAAATACCACAAAAGGAACTCCTGGTTTTCAGTTTCCCCTAGTGCTGAATGACAGTAATCCTCTTGGACAAAGGAGGGTTATTGCCATTAGTTAATCCTGTTATATAGTTCCCTCAGCAGCCCCGTAGCACACGTTGATAAAGACTGGGAAAATCTAAAATGTCAAACTAAGAGGCCAGTGATTATCTGGAGCATAAGGCCGTAGTAGACGCAACCCAGAGCTGGATGTCTGCATCAGCAGAGTATTTATCTCCCAGATCTAAGCTGAAATGATGTGTTTGGGCTGAGAGGTGCACATTGTTGGTAGTATTTCCTCTTGGCTGCTGTTTGCCCAATAAAGTGGTGATTCCAGTCACCTTCTAAATGTGCATTATCAACTTGAACGTAGGTAGGCAACAACGTGCAGGGGTTAAACCTGTTTAGATCATCTTTCATGTGCTAAGCCCTGCCAGGGCACATAAAGTCAAATCTGTAATGTACAAATTTATAGGTAAACTGTGGGTGTTACAAAAATAGTTTTGGAGACTGTGCACGTCTTAAGTTTTTATTAAGTCCTCCCATTAACACTAAAAGTATGTGCAAGTCATGGGTCAGGAGATGGTTAAAAAAAAAGGAAAGAAAGACAGCCATGGACAGTTACATTGTCAAAGGTGGGACTTGAGGTGAAACAGTTAATGCGTCTTTAGTTAATTTAAAATTACAAAAGGAGAATTAGTGTGTTAGGGTGGAAAGTCTGTTTCAGGAAGTAGAGCCTTGTCTTTCACTCCTGCCTTCAGTTAGCAGCTAAGACTTTGGAGTCAAATGAGTAATTAGTATTAATCATCTTTGTTACTATAATAGGAAGAGACAGTTGCTTCTTTAATACTGTCTGCTGCTGCAAAGCTGTGTTTTCTAATAAAGTCACTTCATGTGAGGGTGGTGCAAAGCGTATTCACCATGTCTGTTACATGGAGATAGGCGTTTCAATTCCATCCTGTGAGGCTGAGAATGCGCCTCAACTTCCATTGCGACTTCGATCTTCCTCAGTATTTGAGTGATTTGTGTGCTTTCCCGTTTCTTGAATGTAGGACAGTTTTTTAAGGTTGTTGCAGATATGAGTGAAGCCTGAACAAAACAGCTGAAAGTATGTTGTCATGGCAAGAGACTAATTTCTCTTTGTCAGTGTATTTCAATGCTTTCCAGTAACAAAATACAGTGGGGAGGTTGCAGGACAACTAATGTTGGGTGCTTATGGTATCTTTTCATATGCATATCCATCATTTGTTCTGTGACAGCTAATACTTTTTTAACTCATTTTCAATAACCACAAGTTTGGCTCAACTAGTTTTCACAGAACAATAATAAAGTTCTTATGCAGCATATAATCTAATATGTAACACAGTAAGCAATCATTAGTATATGATCTAAAAGTTTAAAATGTATTTAATTCTGTCAGTAAGTTATTTTCAGGATATTTGAAAATACTTGCAATAGTCATTTCAAGATGGAGTGTGTCTTTGGAGCTCCAGTGTTCGGCAGTTAGGGTCTCTTTGGGATGTCCAGTAGGGATCGTTTCTCTATGGTAGCCTGGGTTTTTTATTTCAGAAGCCCACATAACGTGGTAAAGGAGAGCAGTCCTGGTTTAAGTCTCCAATTTGTCAAATCGCAAACTGATTTTTTTCACAATATAGGAATTACTTTAATTACTCTGCTTTTCTTTAAATAAGCCTATGCTGAAAGCCCGCAGCTCACAGTGTTGCAGCTTGGAGAATGGCTAGCCGTTTATTTCTAGTCATAGCAATTGAAATCCAATATTTATTCATTTACCAGTCAGTAATACATTTGACAGATGTGTTGAATAACTGAGTAAATTGCTGCCTTTAAACTCTTAGCCCTGTTTTTTGAGTTCACAGTTTCTAGACGCACTGGTGGTAATAGAGTAGTTACAGTATCTACAAATTAGTGTTGCTGAGATGCCACTAAATACTGTGATTATGGCTGCAGAGCGGACTCCTTTTTATTTATTCATTTATTTTTAAATTGCTGATCCAAACTTACCCTGAATGAGCTATTACTGGGAGTAAAGTCAGTTCAGCAAATGATGTAGAAGTCTGATCCATAATGTTCCCTTTACAAAGAGCAGTTGGTTTGGGTCTTTGGAACCCTCCAGAGGTTTTAGTTACGATTGGTGTGAGTAGGAATGGCACAACTAGTTCTCTGTATAACACTTGAACAGATACTGTGCATATCTGTTTCTAAAAAGCTAATTCATGCAGCCCAAATATCATGGAGTCTTTCCTCGTGAAGACTGCAGAGATGAACTCAGGGTCTTCGTGTCAGGCAACAGCAGGATGGATGCAACCTGCAAATACAGTTGCTCACCTGGTGTCAAGGGGGCATGTAGTGTGGTTAATGGAGGATGGAATGGACTGAAGAAATAGGGTAATGGAGGACATTGGTTTGCGTGAGGTCAGCCCTGTGATGCTAGTTGAAGAATGCAATTTTATCTTTTTATCGTGACACAGATGTTAAGGATAGCTGTATGAAAGGTCTCCGGGCTGCAGGCAGTAAGATCATAGCTGTAATATAGATTAAGTGCACTCTTGGGTGTCTAGCTAGATGTAATGTTATGCTGTGTGTTTTGTATTTATGTTATTGATACTGAACTTGTAAGGTGGAGGAAAATAATGTACAAGAAAACTTTCAGAGTAACTGTTAGATTTATGGAAATTGTTCTCATAGATTAGTGGAAGGTTAATTTGCCAGGGCTTTTTTTTTCGAGTGCCTCTTATTACTGCTCATCGACATCTGTTTTCTTCTGGTCATTGATATTCTGTAGGAAATCAGTATAGTTTTGTAATTCTGTTCCCTGTGAAGAAACTTCCATTGCTGAAATAACACTTATTTTCCTTGAATTACTTGCCTAAACAATGGATTTATCCACTGTTTGAACTTTTGTGTGAGACTTTTGGGATAGGGTAACTACATGAAGGTGACAGGAGCTCTTATAGAGAGAAGATGCAAAACTTGACCCATAGTTGTGATGGGTCTGATCATTAGGCACCAGACTCTTAAGTACAGCAGTTTTTTAGGAATAACAAATGAATGGTCTTTAAGAGAGGTGAAAGATTCCCAGTCTTTTTATTTTCTCTGGAAGTGTTAATTAATCACTTCTAGTTTTTCCATACTAAATGGAGAACGCTGGCTTCCTTGCTGGTGTTTTGTCACAGGTGGAACTGCTGCAGGGTAGCTGCCATAGCTGCCTTTACAGATAACTGGAAGGTGTAACAAATAATTGCTTTTGTAACCAGATCGGTCAGCAGTGGAAAACTGATGAAAAGTGTTTTCAAACTTTACTTCTTCGCAGGGATCTCAGTGTGATTGAGGCCGTTCCCAACAGTGAGACCTTTGTGAGCTGCTCTCAGATATTCATTTGACATCAGTAAAGTCTGAAAATCTAAATACATCTTAATGAGTGTGCTGTAGGCTACATTTATCTGAAGAAGGGCTTTTATTGAAAGTGTTACTTGTCTGCATTCCCTATTCTGAGATAGGGAATCTGGGAATATCAGTTTACTTTCAAAAAGATCTTAATCTCAAGTAGGGTTTTGTTTTGGTTGGTTTGGTTTTAATCTGGAGGTCATTTTTGCTCAAATAATGTGAGTAATGTCATTAATGACTTCTGCCAAGCATTAGTGGAGACGAACAGAGTGCACAAAACATGGGAGTGAGGTTCCCTTTCCCTCCAGGAGTGCTGCAGGTGATCTGTTCTCACAGCGTTTTGTAGAAGCACAAGAGATGCAAATAAGTGAGTGCTGATGAAAGAGTACATTTTATTTTCTCACTTCATCTCCTGCCAGAGAAGCTTAATGGTATTTTAGAGCTGATATTACACCTCAGAAAAGGGGTAATGCATCTTTAAAAGCTAAACTACATCTTCTTTACTTTTATCAAATTCTCTATAAATCTTTCATGACAGTTTATTTAACAAAGTGTCATTGAAACTGTACAGATGATTGATGTGACCCATGTAAGATCAACATGAAATGTTTGTAAATGTCAGCAAAATGTGACCATCTAGAAGCAAGTAAGGATGGTGTTGCTGTGGAAGTGAAAAACAAACAGAAAATGTTTATCTTATTCTTTACTTTCTGGGATGAAATTACAAATTCATAGAAGTAACATTATATGATTTTTCTTGGACATGATGCCACGAAGCGGGAAGGAAGATCAAAATTTGTCTTGACATACTGTGCTTTCACTATACGCTTCTTTTACAGTGGGTAATAGTTTCTCACCTATTAAAAGAAAGAGTCCAATTTCACTTCTCAGAAGAATAATATGAATTTGGATAAGAGTGTGATAGAATATTGCTGAGAGCCTGAATAAACTAGCTTTATTCAAGCAGCTCCTGTCATCAGAAGAGCTGGAAACTTCAACTTACCTCGTCTCTGAAGAATGCTAGTCATAAACCACCAAATTTAATGGTACCTGTGCATTGTCACCAGAAGTTTCCTTAAAAAGTTAACCTGTTAACTCTATATCAATGCCATGCTTCTGATTTTTGTACCATTAGTGTAAAAGTACATAGGTTACTATGTATTTTTACGTAGTAGAATACATGTAAAAATACATAGGTTCTACTGGAATCCCTCTGAGAAACTAATTTTTGGGGTCATCTTTTTTATCTCCTTCTTTCCTGACTTACCTGTTTCCAGGATCCATGAGATCAAGGAAGCCAGTGACTTTTGGGGCTCTTTAGAGCCCTTTGAATTCCCTGGGGCTTTGTGTGGTAGCTCATGGCGTTCAACAGCCTTTAATGGTTCACCCTTTATCCTGCACAAAATTGCAACAAATAGTATCATATGCCCAGCAGTTTATAATTCTCTGTGGGTTTGGTGGATATTTAGACCCAGATAATATTCTGGGTCCTTAGGATATTTGCAAGAAGAAATTAATTGCTTTTTGTTTTGCTGCTGAGATAAAATCTGGAGAGATGTTGCAGAATATCTTTTGATCAGTGACACGTGTTTCTGCATGAGCCAGTGAGCTTTAGTTCTTGAACTGTTTTACCTTTTTGGGCAGAGGTGGTGCCAAGGTCGTGGGCCTTTGGCAGGTCCTGGTTGGAGGCAGTGGAATACCTGCAGCCCCAGTCACTTCCGGCTGTGCCCTGCACCCCTGGACCCTTTGTCTTATTCCAGAGCTCTATGTACTGAGCTTCCTTGGGAGCAGCGCTGTCACTGCTCTTCAGTGTTGATGTCTTGTGAAACAGTCTTGGAGCTCTGCCATCAGATTTGCAGCAGATGTCCAGGTCTGTGCATACTTTATGGCAGGTATGATCAGCCACCGGAATTTGAAGGAGGAGGGGAGGGAATTGGGATATCACCAATTAATTGTGTGTGTGGATATGTACACGTTGTTCCTGGTTTGCTTCTCACCCCAGTTCAGTGCAAATCACCTAAAGTCTCACAACACAGACAGGGTCTCCCTGTTCATTCATAACCAACCAAACTAGGTGTAATCCTTGTGAGCAATGCTGCTCAACATGCTTCAAGTAAGTTCATGAGAGCTGGAGATGAAAACACTTCCGGTCAACAGCCAAAAAGAGTCTAAGCCCAAGCCTGATGGTTTTTATAGTGTTGCAGAACTTGCCAGTTTGCTAAGACCTTCCCACAGTAACCAAAGACAAGAGCTCACAAATGGACTGTTAAAGTAAAAAGAGCATGAGCGTGAAAATAAAATCCATTCTGCTCTCTGCTTGGACAAAAGCCTTTGCAAATTACTGTAATGAGGTGATAAGATACTATGGTGATAAAAATCTTGTAAATCAGATGTTTGTGTTGCTTTTATGTTAAACTAAGATGACATCAAAAGAAGATGATTGAAAAAATTATAATCTCAAATGAGAGACAAAAATGAAACTGAAGGAGAGGAGAAAAATCAGATCCTGTATGCTAATGCATTTTCAGATGCACAGGCTGAACTAAGGTGTAGCACGCTTCTGTAGCACAGAGGCTCTAGTGAAAGTAGCCAGTATTTGCTGTGATCCAGCTGTTCCTGGCCTTATTTATGTTTTAATTCCCTGTGAGACATTTTGCATTTCCAAGCAAATATATAGATACATATATCGCATATTACATGATGTAGGTATTTAATATATTTGAGATACAGTATGAGCTATTAACAGTGCACTGCAACAGGCCTTATTACATGTCATTGTATGGTGAATGGAGAATCTTTTGCATTTCCATAGTAGCAAGACTGTGTACTCTTATGAAAACTACCACTAACATCAGAAGCTCACATACCAAGTAGTCTTATTTGGGTAACAGGAAGCACTCAGGTTATAGCAGTATCTTGAATGACCACAGTGTCCAGTTCTGGAAAGTATTGCCTCAGATGCCTTTAAATGGTCGTAAAAGATACTCAGGTGGTTTTGGAGGAAGCATTGAAAAGTTGTGGACCATGATTTAGTTCTGTGTGAAGGTGTGTGTCTGTGTCTGCATAAACTCTAATTTCAGTTGAAGTTTGGGTAAGCATGTTTAGTGGCAAATAAATGGTTAGTAAACTGTAAGAAAAGCGCTGTACCTTGGTTATTGGTAAACGGTCTTCATTTCAAACTAACCTACATTTGTGAGATCTTTCAGTCATGATTAAATTATAATCTAGCATATGGTTACCATAAAAAATACAGTAAGTAGCTGGAAGTTAAAAAGAGATTTTGTGAGTTTATGCTAGTATTATTAACTGGCCACTAGCAATAAAGAAGGCAGAAAGAAAACAATAAGTAGAAAGGATTCTGTAACAAGTAATGTATAGGTATATATAGCTTGAGTGGAAGCTTGAACAGGCCATCAAAGGAGCCTTGGTGTTGCACAGTTGGTTATAATTACTCAGCTCCCGCATTTCTCTGCCGCTCCTCCCTGTGCCGCTCTGCCAGATGAACGCCTCTCTGTGCGCCAGTTGGATCCCTGCATCTCACTTGTACAGTGAGAGTATGGTTATTTCTTATAACCATGGTAATGAATATGCAAATATCATTAAATTAATTGGCAGTCACAGTTTTCTGTGCTCTCACTGCACAGAGAATTCTGAGCTGTTATTAGAAAGCCAAAGAAACTGAGGCCTGTAGGCAATCAGTATAAAATTATACTTTTTTCCATTCATTCCTTGGTCCTGCCTTTCCCGAGTATGAGTACTGCACGTGCTCCTGATGTTTTTCTGTGAACTCCAGGAATCTCTCTTACAAATTCACTGTTGACATGAGTTCAAATAAAAATATCAAACCAACCCCTCCATGTATTCCAACAGCAGGAGCTTTGCTTGTCTGCAGAAAAGGAAATGGTGGAAGCAGAAACTGAAAATGAAAAGCATTTTCTGTTTTGACATTTCTTCAGTGTACGGATAGTTCTGCTTGCTTCCAAGGCTCCTTGTACTTTAACGTATTGGTATAGAGATTTAAGAAAGGTTTTATCTTTAAAGAAGGCTTTAGGTACAGGTATGTATACACACACACACATATGATAATAGTAGGTGCCTGAAGCTTTTTCATTTTTCTGCTAAAGCTTGCAGCCAGAAGCAGGGTTATTGGTTATCCGGACGATAGCCATTACCAGGAAGGCGCTGATGTTTCTCCTGCAGTGTGCAGTTGCAGTGTGTCAGACTAACATAGGTCAGAAAGTTGCGTAATTAGAAATGAGGAAAGGGCTATCAAGGCTGTACAGCATCCATGTGTTTGGGTCCATTGAAAAATTCATATTCATATTTGGATGTGGCCTTTCATAAGCATTTGATGGCCTGCTTGCCTCCAGTGTGTAGTGTAGGCATTTTGTTCGTTCTAGAGTAGTTTGGGGAACAGATAAAGCATACTACAGACTGCTGGAGCAGTTTTATTTTTTGGTGTTGACCATATATGTATATATATGTATATTTCTACTACTTACAATGCAGATAAATGGTGGGAATTCTTCTTTAGCGTGGATATGTGCCTTGTCCTGAAAGCTTAACCTTTCTTTAAGGGAAGAAGGGAATTTGAGCTCTGAAATCCCACCTGAGCAGTGGCTTCTATTTCACTTAGTTTCTGTTAATTATATGGAGCAGGTACTCAGTAATCTTTGAAGATAATAAAGATTAATTTCTTCAGGTTTCTCAGCTAAAGGAGTAAGTAAAACAAAGGGATAGTTGTGAAGGAGTGATGTGTAGTTCTACTGTGTCTTGTGATTACATTCTACATTACATTCTTCGCATACACTAAGCATGTAAAATGTAGAAATTGTTTTAAAAATGACTGTATAGTAATTTTTCTCAGCAGAAAGGAGGACTGATGGCTTGAACTGGCAGCCAGCCAGTTCAAAATCTCAGTGGAAATCTATAGCTGGTGTAGACTTTAGTCTTTAATTGAAAAATGAAAGTTAAAATGTAAAACGTAAAATGTAATTTATTTGAATATAGAGAAAATGGAAATACCTACAAATGTACTTCTGGTCACGGTTATACAGGTAAAATGACATGTTTCTGCAAATTATTATTGTTGATGTAAAGGGCACACATAATTTAGTACCAAGGATTTTGGAGATCTCAGTTTGGAGACTTACTGTGACGTGTGCCCTTGGGGGTTGACCATTAGTTGCATATTTTTTTCCTGAGAGGGACATATTGAAGGTGAAAACTGGCAGCGCCAAAGCTTTTCATGACAGAAGCTTCAGGATGATGTACTTCAGGAACCAGAGGAGCCGTCTTCTGCTTGGAAGTTATGGCTTGAACCATCTGTCTGTTTGAACTATCAGAAGGAAATTGTAGATGTGGTTTAACATTATTTAAATTTTAAAAACTTCAGTTTAATGTTTATACAGTAAAAACCCAAGCTGCATTAACGTATGGAAAGCCATTAATTTAGAACAGTTTTCATTTTCTGTTTTGAAGCCAGATGTTTGTAGGTGTCACCTTCCAATCTAATGAGTGCTTAAATGGCTTTCTCCCCCTCTTTTAACACTGCGTAACTTCGTGTGAAGAAAAATCAATTCCCAGAGGCCTGCGACACGTGGGTGTGTTTGATGAATGAGAAATAGTCGGTGCCGTTTGCTCATAATACAGCTTCTTGCAAGAATTTCGGACAAATAGGCGTCGTTAAGCTAATAGGGTGATGCTGATTAAACTGTTGGCTATTTAGCACTTGTTAGAGTTAGTGAACAAGGACTGCATTTCCCATAAATCTGTTATTCTTGGTTAAGAAAAAGGGAAGATGTACATATTTTGGAAAAATGGAAGAAGAGGGGATGAATCTATCCTGTAGTGACAGGAGTCAGTGCTGCTGGCGAACGTGCATGGAACGGGGTGCTCAGGGTGATGTGGGTCAGAGCTGGAGATGTCCAGCAGGCAGCAGGACCAAGCTCCCTGCTGTGCTCAGGGTTCATTTCAAAGGCTGCTGCCTGCCGAGGCAAAGTGAAGGATGCTGGGCACTGACCTTTCTTCCTGGTTTTCATCTTTAACATAATTTGAGAGCCACAATATTTTAGGGTTTTTTCACTGCAAAGTTATATGCACGATTCACAAAGTTCTGTTACTTTGGGCAAGATAAATGGAGCTATCTGCCGACTTCCCTTGCATGTGAAGGTACAAAAGCCAGTGGATACCAGCTATGTCAATATGTTTGACATACACTATGTCAAACTTTAGTTAAAATAACCTAATTATTTATTAGCTACTGGGGGGCAGATGTTCTTGAGATTTTTTGCATCGTGCTGTACAACAGCAGGATAGGGAGTCTTTCAGGAGTCTCAATATTATTAATTCAATTAATGCATAAAGTCATGCAGCTTTTAATGCTCTTTTTGCCTCCAGTGTATTTGTAGCCTCTGTATATTGATAATCTTAGAGATTCATTTTAGAGTGTGTTTTGTGTACTTACATTTTAATAGTTGCACAAGTAAATAATACCAGTTTGTTAGAAAAGTATTTTTCCATTACGAAGTCCTTCTTTTTTCTCCTAAGTGCAGCAGTTCTGTAAGCTGTGGAGCTGGATATGAATATCGCATGGAAGACGAAGCTTTCTGGAGGGGTGGGGGGGATGTCGTTGCACACAGTGTGAGTGACTGTGCCGCTCGGGTGTTGTGACAAGTCATCACATAACAAGAGTGGGTAAATGCCCCGCCCAGAGGGAAATGCCATTATTATATATTGTGTTTATAAAACACCATCACAGGAGAAGTGTCAGTCAATCAAAGGAGCGATGTAGCCTCCTGAAAGGAACAGCTTTGTGAAGGTGCATGGTTGTGGGTGCTGAAGGTGTCTGAGAAGGCGATGGGAGGCACCTGCATAGTGAGGGGACTCCAGACCTCCCAGTGTGTTGTAAGTGGGAGATTTCATGATTTTGTGCTTATTTGAACTGGTTTCTTTAAAACCATTTGTTGTACTGTGTATAGCATTTCATATGTTTTATCCCAGACTATTGTACTGGTGCTATAGCAATCTTTAATTTTTTTTTGTCCTGAGGTATAATATTTATAATCTTGAAGTGATGGCTGATGTTAAAACAATTCCTTTCCCTTCCCACCCCACAATTTCTCTAAAATTCAAGTTAAAATAGGATTACCAAAAGATGGAAAGTTAGATCAAGGCTGTTGAAAAGTGTGAACTTGAAAATCTCTTTCCCGGTCAGTTGTGTCAGGGTTGCTTTCTTGTAATTTTAACAATCCCAGTGATTCTTCACTTGTCACAAGATTTCCTGGGAAAGCAGGAACTGGCTTCTAATACGAAAACTGAGCGCATTAACACCCCAGAGTAATAAAACCAAAGTGTCTGAGTTTATGTAAAAGGACATAACTGCATTTTGTTTTTCTTGTCTGGGTCACTTCTGAAACAGACGAATGGCTCAATATGTAGGGCATGTGGAATTCTGAAGAGAGATATCTTTGCATTGTAAAAGTGAATTTAGTGCTTGTGAAGAATGCTGGGAGCATGGTGAAGTGTTCTGTTATTAAAGGGCAGTTAATAAATGGACAGCATCGTGCTTCACAATTGCCTCAGTATGTCTTCTCTTCAGCTGAGGGGTTTCGGATGTGTGATAAAACTAAGCCACTGCTCATCGGTCAGAGTCATTGACAAGTTGGTGCTAACATCAACTATGGTACTCATCCTTTGTTCCATTCACTCATTTTATACAAACTTATTAAAAAAAATACATAAGATAATAACAAATTGTTATGCATTTAGGTTTTACGCAATTGCTTTAATAGTGTCTAAGAGCTAGATAGAAACACTGTTCAAAGTAATTTTTTTAAAGCATTTAATGGAAGAACATAAATACTAGGTTCTGTTTAATAACACAAGAAGAATACAATAAATGGAGCAAAACCTCAGTGACTAAGATATGAGCAGTGGCTTGGTAACAAGTGGTTGTTGCATTAGCCTTTCACCTTTTGAGATTTGAATTTAAGACCCTGTTGAGGCTGCAGTTAATGAAGCTGAGTGGTTTCACGCATTTTACGTGGTGCAGTTATCAGTGATGGCTTTGAAAGGTCTCAGGCTAGGCTCGCAGATGGGTTGCAGGTCAGTGCTTAGTTGCCAGAGCTGTGTGAGAACCTTACAAAGCACCTTCTCTTGGCAGTTTTGTCCCTTGGTTCATTTGTAATCAGTATGTTAATTCAAACAGAAATATAAGAATGCATTTCTTGGAGGAAAGAGCATACCTCGCTCTAAAGGAGAGGCATTATATGTGGGTGTTGCTCTTACCTGGAGCTGTATGGGCACCTGTGTGAACGTGGCTGTAAGGATGTGGGAACGTGGTTCAGATAGGCCAGGGAACATCAGCTGTGTGTTTGGGCACTGGAGTGTGCCTGCTCTGCTCTGTTGCTGGTACCAGTTCATGTAAATACTGGCATTAGAGTTTAAAGGAATTGTGAATGCATTCTTAGTTAGCTGGAGATGGTAATGATGCTTTTAAAACAAAATGTTCCACACACAGACATAAGCCATGCTTGCTTGTCTAAGAATATTTTTTAAAGCTATAGAAAATTACTGGGAAAATGTCCTTATGCTATTATTTTCAAACATGTATAAACTTGGAAAATGCTTTTGAACACTTAAAGGGTGTATTTTATTCTAACTTAGTGGGGCTCTTAACGTTACAAAGAAGTCTTGAAAGCAGTGAAGGAGCCAGAAATGCTACCATGGGGGTATTTATTACTTACTATCAAACAATCATCAGAAGCCATCCCTGGCACTTAGGGTCATGGTTTAGAGGTGGACTTGGCATTGCTGGGGTGTTGGACTCGGAGGTCTGTTACAACCTAAATGATTCTATGATTGTGTCTGGGAGAATCCGGGAGAGGGGCTCATTTTCCTCCAGCAGAATTGGGTGACTTAGTGGGTGTTCTGTGAAAACTCCTTCCGTGATATGAGGAATATTGACTCTGATCTGGTTGCTTGAAGACCTCCCAAAATGTTCATCTTTAGGTGACAGATTGAGCTGAAAAGAATCCGTCACGTTCAAGTCAGGTATCTGTACGTGTGCTTGGGGTGGTGTGGCGCAGAAGATATCAGCCATATGGAAGTGGCTTTCTCCAAGGTACCGGCGGGTGCAGTTGGTGCGTCTCAGCGCGCCTGTTGGCAGCCCCGCTCCCAGAGAAAGGCATTGCTTTCAAACATGAGTAATTGATGAATTGTATGTAATATGCAAATGTGAATGCATAAATCTCCTGAATGACAGCTTAATTTATGTGAGCCTTTAAGAATGTGGGATTAGATTTTAATTAAATATCTTCAAAGGCACCCTGACTTACTCAGTTTTGTGGCTGCTGTCTTTATAAGAGTTTAGGAGGGCACAAAATCCTAATTTTAAACATATTATTTACTGTTTTTCTAATGAATTGCCATTGAACAAAAGCTTTATATATTGATGCCTATATTTTAGGGCCTGTGTTAGATAAATCTCATGATAATAATCAAATTAAAGTACCATGAAACTTGTTTGAAGTAATTAATGCAACTAGTTTCCTATTTCCTGTACACTTAAGAAGTCCCAAGTTTTCCTGAATGTTTAAAGTGAGTAAGTCCAAGTTAAAGCTAGTAAAGCTGTTTAATTTAATATTTATATTCAGCAAGGACCTTAAACTTCTAAAACCAAGTATTTTATTTTCATTTTAATGGTTTCTGTTGCTTTAATTGTTACCTCAAATAGGATGAATTGATTGTTCCTATTAGGACAGTTAGAGCTTAAGCCCAGCATGGCTGCTCTGCCAGTTTATAGCAGTGGCAGGAGGTTACCTACATGCGTAGAGCACTTTGAGGCATTAGAGTATGAGAAGTGGGTGCCTGTTCTCCTTGATCCTGGAAGGGGGGTGACTTATCCTGCCCTGGATCCAGCAAATGACTTCAGCAGTTGCTGAAGTTGAAGCCAACAGAAGCAGTTCATCTGGAGTCAGCAGAACCAAGGGTAGTACTTGTTAATTCATATTTAGGTATTTGCTGGACCAAGGTTATCAACCTTGAAGAAGCAAAACCAATACGATAGGAAGAATGCGTAAGAAGACAAGAGCTCTTTGCATTGAATGTAGTTATGTGCTATAATCACAGTTAGGCCTGGATAGCACCGTAGTGTTAAAATCAATTCAAGAAGAGGCAGTTAAGCAGAATAACTACTTTATCTAGCTTGATCAGTTGTCTAAGATGATCCCTGGGGGGAGAGGAGGAAGAAAAAAGGTGTGTTATCCCTTCATAAAGGCTTTTGATTTAAACGGAGAAAGCCATGGTAAATAACAAATGTCAGCATAAATTTGTAGAACAGAAGAAAAATCAGGTATATCTGACTGGCACTTTGCTAAGCTGTTCTAAAATGTTTTTCATGGCACCCTGATACATTTCAGTATTAAACATGATCATTAAAAATGCTGTTGATCACATTGTGCTAGTAAGGCCTGACAGCACTGCAGGGAGCAGGGTGTGACAGGAAGGTTCCTGTTGTGTGCCATGGATGGGCAATAGATCCTTAACATGCAGGGCATGAAATTATGGTTGATCACAGCAGAGAAATTTCGTGAGCTCTTTTATGCTTTTCAGATTCAAACAAAGCTTGATTATGTCTTATCTAGAAACACAAAAAAATAATAATAAAAAAATAAAGTAGGTATTAATTTTTAGTGTAGTTTACCAAAGATGTTGGATGTATTCAGTGTCCCTTATGTACTCATCTATACGATGGACCTGCATAAGCAAGTGCAGAGGAGAGCCGCAAAGAGGGCAGTAGTACCTCTCCTATTGAGACAGGCTGAGAGAGCTGTGGTTGTTCAGCTGGAGAAGAAAAGGCTCCAGGGAGACCTTACAGCAACTTCCATGGCTTAAAGGGACTGACAAGAGAGCTGGAGAGGGGCTTTTGACAAGGGCCTGTAGGGACAGGACAAGGAGGAATGACTTTAACCTGACAGAGAGGAGATTGAGATTAGACAGAAGGAAGAAATTTTTTACAGTGAGGGTGGTGAGGCACTGGCACAGGTTGCCCATAGAAGCTGTGGCAACATCCCTGGAAATGTTCAAGGCCAGGATGGATGGTGCTCAACTTGATCTAGTTGATGACCCTGGTCTTTGCAGGGGGTTGGGCTATATGTCCTTTAAAGGTCTCTTTCAACTGTGATTCTATGATGATGGTAGGGACAGCAGGATTTGCTCTGCAGCAGAAGGGATACGCTTTCTGGAGTGTGTCATCACACTCACCCTATTTGTAACTGACTTGAAAGTATCTTATTATTACAGAATTTAAACTTGAGTAATCTTACATCATTTTTATGCTATGCAAAATCACTATTATTACTATTAGTTAACATACTTCAGAGAGACAATGCAATGTGAACTGAAGTCCATTTCACTTCTTTAGGAAAGTGTGTTTTAAGAAATAAACATGAGAAAAAGATTTCCAGGCTTCCTATTTTTTCTTTTATTTTTCCTAGGAAAAGTCTATATCCATTGAAAATAAAAATCAATGAGTAAGTAAACACCATGAGAACCTGCTTACCAAGCACCAAACTTTGAGATTCCATGAAAAAAAATGGGGCTTGTAATGAATTACTGGGAAAAGAATGTTCTTGTACGTTTTCCTTTAGGATTACAGCAGTACAACCTAAGCAGACTTTCATCCCAGACAGATTTTATGTGATTTGAAAATGCATGGCTTCTGTTCTATTTGAAAAAGAATCAACTTATGTACTTTACACTTCTTTTAATGTCAATTAGTCATGGTAGAATAATGCTTTAGAATAACTGTGCTCTTTTAAGTATCACTGGAAAATAACCTTTTCAGTTAGCTAAGGAATTTATTCTGTCGTTAATATTTGCTTAAGGAACAGCTGTACAATTAAAGCTAAGCAGCAGCAGTGAGCAATACTGAAGGAGAAAACCAAAAGTGGTTTAGCTTAGCTGTTCTCAGAAGGAAAACCAAGTTTGTTATGCACCATTACAAAATAATGTGTCTGGTGCCAATCTCTATACTAGGCATGTGTTAAATCTAAAATACCTCTTTGGGTATTCTGAAATAATGACCAGACATGTGAAGGGGTGAAATCTCTGTAACTGCTGTTTTTCAGAGGTGTGTAATCAGGGCAGTGAAACCTGAACCTGTTCTTTTCACTTTCCCAGCTCTGCCCTGCAGGTGCCCTGCAGGGATTTGGGGTATTCTATGCCTTTATACCACTTCTGATTTAAAAATGATCATTGCTGATGTCTACAGTGCCATTAGACCAGTGAAAAAAGTTGCGCTGTTTTTTGCTGGTCGATGCAGAGATCTGCTTAGATGTGTTGCTTTATTTTGAACGTTCTTTTCACATCTGCTACAGTAATGCAAAACTTAATCTTTCATTTTAAATCAGCTCATTCTTACAACTTAATAATTTTGACTGCTGTGTTTTCAATTCCCTCTAGCTTGGTAATATCTTTCTTGTTAATTAGGTTGCTTAGAAATGCACGTGCAGTTCCAGGTAGAGCCCTACAGGAGCAGATGAGTTCAGGCAATTTCTTCCTTTTCTGACATGATGTTTCTAGGCAAGGAGTCAAGCAAAAAGTTGGATGTTTTCCTTATTTGATCACATCTGGCTATCTGCAACCTTTTGTAACACCTAATGTCTCAGCATATTAACACTTATAGATGTTGCCCCTCTTTTTGAGAGCTACATTTTCGTTAGTTTTCACTCTTCATTAATTTTTGCTTAAAAAAAAAAGTAAGTTTTGAGCTGCTTTTATTCATTCAGATCTCACAGAAGGTTTTTGTGATGTTTCCCATTTCTTGTCAATGCCATCTCTTCTGTGAGGTTTTGTTTAAACTTTTCCACTTTCCTTTTAGAATGTTTATGGAGATACTAGGTCAAGTTAGAGCCAAATCAATTTATTGCTGAATCTTCAAGGTAGCTCCTCTCCATAAAATCATTTGCTTTGCTTCAGTCTGTGAGTGCTCACATCCATACTGATCTTTTATTAGAACAATGCACTCTGATAGTTGATTTTCCTTTTTTAAATTACAGTCTAAATATATTGCATCTTCTTTTCCCCCCATATATAAATTAATTCTGCAAGTCTCTTCCTAGAATGATTCTATGCTGCCTAATGGCAAAGCAACTGTGTGCTGTCATCAGCCTGAGATCATTCTCTTTATGGTTGTTTAACTATTTATCAGAAGCAGAAGTTGTTTCTCCAGGTCAGTAGTTACCTAGACCTACCTAGACTGGACACTAACATAGAACAGATTTTCATGCTACCTTAGCTGGACTCCTTTAGAGTATTATTTTTCAAGAAAAGCTGTTTTTTAAATTAAGGGAAAATAATCTGCTTGCAAACGTAATTGTATTGCTTGAACTTGGGTTTTGCTTGTTTGGTTTCAAGAAAAAGGAGAATTATTAGTTAAAAATACTATTTACAAACAATTCTCCTGCAGTTTTTGCACTGAAGTGATGGTACATTTTTGTCTATGGTTGATACAGAATTGAAGCTGATTATCCACTGATTATTTCTGTTGCAATGCAGGATGAGTTTTTCTGTTCTTAGTTATTTAACTGTCTCTAGTACAGGCTTCAGAAGATAATCCAAATACCTCTTGATGACGAACAGGGCTTTCCAAGTTCAACAAATTTTGTACAATTATTATGTAAGAAAATTGTGACTAAACCCCTGAAACTGGGTATATGAAGTATATCAAGTATATAAAATATATGGGTATATTAGGGGCTCAATATACTGAGGAAGGATAGCTGTTGCTTTTCTGAATTTATTTTGAATCCACCCTAAAAATCTTAGATTTCAAGGAAAGAAATATATATCTAAAATGATAGAAATTGCTAATAATGGGACACTTTAAATTATGTGAACAAGAGCAGTCCAGATGACTGTCACTGTGGAATTAAGTGGTTAAGTTTATTGTCAATCAGTCAGTTTGTGTGATGTATTTGATAATTCTCCTAAGTTAATTAGTTGCAAGCAGATATTTTATAGCACTGTGGCCTGGTTGTAAAGTAATGCAGCTGGTCTGTTTTCAGATGGGAGAGTCGTCTTCTGTAATTTCTCTACAGCTTTAAAACATATCTTGGTGTTATCTGTAATAAAGCTAAGCTGGAAATTCTGTCAGCCATTTAGTCCAAGGTGATTACACCAATTTGAGAATGTCAACAATTACACAGTACTCATGTTTAATTAGTAAAAGGGAAACACCTGTATTTTTAGAGGAAAAGACTCCAGGATTAGAGTGTACAGATTCAAGTTGTAACAAAAGACAAAAATGAGCATATTATTCATCCTTGGGGAAAATCAGGCACTGGATGGACTGTGTTCACGGAAAAAATGTGATAGATAGTTCTTTTTGCATATGGTCTCTCTCTGCATTTGTACTGATGCATATCAGTAATGATGTTTACAACTCCTTTGTCTGTCCAAGAGCAAAACAAAGAAATTAAGAGCACTTCTGGTGGTTATGCAGACCTGTAACACTCTCACCTTTATATCTCAAATTTTACACTTGACCTATCATTCCAGACTGAAAATGTGACTTCTTATTTATTTTCGTTAAATCACTTTCTTTACCACCATCTGCTTGAGGCATTAAAAAAGGCAATATTGCTCTAAGAGTTTTCTTAAGACCTTTCTTTGGCTGTTAATTGCACATTTGTAATTGCGTGCTTACAGAAAGATAAAAGAGTTTTGAAAGATTATTCTTGGCAACAGACCTAAGATGAAAACCTGGTGGTTTAATGCGTAAATTATAATGTGTGCAGTTGTGAAGAGTGGTTTTGTAAAATGCTCAAGTAAGCACAAGAATCTAAGAGAGCTGTCAAAGAGTTTGCACTATTAAGGGGCTAATGTTCATTGAAAAACAACGCATAATATGCTGTGCCTGAAGGCTAAATGAGTAGTTTAAGTTAAACACGATCACAAACTTTCTGGGAGGCAGATAAAGGAAACAATTGTTCCTCAAGCAAAGTTAGAGAAATGAAAAAAGAAAACCAGCCGTGCTTTGATGCCTGTTTAAAATCATTAATTTTCCTGTAAGTTAATGTAAATCAAGGATTAAACAGAAACTGTTACCATCTGACCCTTATAAACTGAACTTCTGTGTGGCTCATCTATTTGAAGTCAAATCTGTCCATACATCTAAACAGGAAACTGAATGAAAACATTTTTTCTTTTCATTTCCTATATCCTGCAAACTTTTTCAAAGCCTGTTTCCTTTTAAAATTTAGTCTGCATACGTACACATCTTTTTTGTAAACTTACCACCAGTTGCTGTAAGGAGTGGTATGAGAGAGTGCTCTCTCGGCACTGCAGTTTACCCATCTGTAAATGTTTCTAAAAGTACTACTGATCTTTGCAGATGGATTTGGGCTATGTGAGGGCTCCAGGCTCATACATGAGTTCCTGGGTAGCACACAAGTATTGTAACTGTGATCAGCTGGGTTTCCTGACTGCAAGTGGCAAAGACCAGAAATTCAGGATTGTGATTTCTCCCTACAGTTCAGGATGATTTCCAGCTTGTAGATCTGTATTTCTCTCTCTATAATGACATTGATCTCCAGAAAATACTTTGAAGTTTATAGATGAAATTACTGTATATTAGATTATTATTATTACTGTTATTTATTTGCTGCAAGGATAAATGAGACAGGTCTATTGCTCGCCACTTAGTTAGGTTTGACAATTGTTGAGTTAAAAAAGTGGTAAATTCTTAAATGGTATTGAGGTCATCTGTTGTGTTGGAGAGATACATAGCGTGTGGTTTATAGAAAACACTAAACAGCGAATGTGTCCGTGTTCTTGTGTGTTCCTTGGAAAAATTCTCATCTTAACGAACTGACTTGCTATATGTAGCTTTGTTATCAGATGTTTCCATGTTAAAACATTGTAATTTTATACCTGGTTAGTTAAGCCTCATACAACACTGTGAATGTTTTGAAGTCAGATACTTCACTCTTCTGCAGATAATCTGACTGTAAAGGCCAGATACTGGTAGTGAAGAATTCACAGCCCTTAGAGGCACTGAGTTGTTTCTTTCCTTCTGGTCATTTCTCTGTTCTGCCTTCTTAGCCCCTTGGCACAGAATTGTGTCCCAGTACAAGTAGCTTATAGCAGCGCTGTCACTATTTATGATGTGTAATTCCTGGATAACGGATAATGCAACAACTTCTTGTGTTGCACTGTCATGAACAGAGTTCCTAGACAGTCAGTCAGTACGTGTTTACTGTAATCCTCATCTTCAGCAGAGTTACATGGACGTTTTGGGGAAATGAATGTGAGCTCTGTGTGGCAGTATTCAGTACGTTACTTAACATGTCCATTTGGATTTCTTACCATTGTTTCTCTTCTGTGCTTGCATGACTGTAGCCTAAAAATAGGGGAAAGTTCTATATGGTTTTAATTTGTTGCACACCTACAAAACAAGTGCGAGATACAGGCCTGAGCAGTCCCAGTGTGGAGGATGCACCTGGATCTCAGACCATCTTGGTACTTGTTCTTCTGCCAGTTTGGCTGCAAAAGATGTAGTCCCACATCTGTGTCCTTCTGATTTAAATGCATTGAAGAATCCTGTATCTGCTGCTTGGCCAGCATAGTTATCCCATGAGTCCTTCAGGAAAATGTCCATCCTTAAACAGAAGAATATATTCAAGATGGGAGGTGGTTTACAATTTTTTCTTGAGTAGCTGGATGAAGAATATAAAGCCTATTGCTTTTGAAAAGAATTCTCATGCGTGAGCAGTAGTACACAAGCTTTTCCATTAAAGAGGTGATGATAAGGAAGATGATGCTACAACAGCAGATCTCTGCCATTCACAAAGGAGGGTCTGTTGCAGAACATGGAGAAAGGAAATGCAGAGGAGCTTTTGGAGCCCTAACAGTCAGCACTTGGCTCTATGTTTTTAGCAAGAAATCTGACAAGAATTCTGTCTTCATATAGCATCTACATGCTTTCCTGCTTTGCTTCTGTAGTTCACCCGAGCTCGTTAATAAGCACATTGGATGATCAAGAGGGAAACAAGCCTCAGAACTGAGGAACTGGCACTTGTTGAACATACAGCATTGAAGCAAGATGTAGCACATGTCGGAGCTGTCACCTTCTGCAAAAACGCCGGTTTTCTTGCTTTTGCAGTTGATTAAATAGTAGTTGTATTCATCTGCCTCTTCACTGTTGTATAAAATCTGTGCATGTCGGACTGGTATAGTGGAAGAGAATAGCAAACTTAACTCTGCTTAGCAGGATAGATGATTACAGTGTTAGAGCTTGATCCCACTGTCATTGAAAGAAAAAATGATTCTTTTAATGATTTTGAGTGTAGCAAGATAGGACTTAAATGAATTTGGCTGTGGACCAGATAATCCTCTCTTGTTGATGTTAAAACACTGGCCACAGCAGTGATTGCAACACAAGAATACAAAAGAGGCTTTATTTGTACTATACTTTTTCTTTCATGTTTCTAATCATAAAAATAAATATGTCTTATTGGAAAAGAAAAATCCTTGTTTTGCTTTGCATGCTGGGAGGCATGAAGTATTTCCTTTTTTCAGGGGAAATGTGTCACTTGCATTTAACTCGGATAAAAATAAATGAAGATAAAACTAATTTAATTTTAGAATATAGTTTTTTTATTTGTTGAACAACTGTTGTTTTAAAATGAATAGCCTGCTGAGAAAGAAACAAAGCCACTTCAACAAAGCAGGAAATCAATAACCACAAGAAAGCCTAAAGAAAATTAATGCATACAGTGTGAGCAAGTGACATAGAAATTATTTTCTGGTGTAAGAATGGTAATAATAGAAGGCATGTGGAGTGGATGAAAAGCATGGTAGAAATATGCATAGGAAATATGTGTTCTCTATTTCTATTTATAAATAATGACCTCTGTGTTACAATGTTTAAACTTTGAAAGGTTTAGATGGTGGTTTTCGTCCTCATTTCCCCACCCCCTAGTCCTAGGTAAATATTTATGCTTGCAAAATTTAATAGGCTGGCCGCCATGGAAACGTATGTCTTTCATTTATCTCCAGGAAATCTGGTTACAAACACTCTTTTGCTTGAATTCTTTTAGTCTCTTTCAACAGCTAGTAAGTTAAGACATATCACATCCATTTGGGGAGAGTCAAGCCTTTCAGTCTGAAGGGAGATCTTTTAAAGAAATTGACAGTAGGTATGACTTGTCTGCTAAACTCTTGCGTCTACTCCAGGGATTTCCTGAAATAAAGTATTTCCTAAACTTGTGAGTAGCTCACGCCACTTTTCAGTGCCCCTGAACTGATTTGGGCTTTTTCTTCTTGTAATTGAGTAATTGACTTCTCCCAGTTTTTCTTCATCATGTAGGAGAGAATTTGGACAATTTTTAAAAGATACATTTACAAAATGACAGTTTCTCTGTCAGTGGCAAACCAGTTGTAACTACGGTGTGAAAGGTTCGTGGATGTAGCTGTCAATGGAAAATCAGACAAGCTTTTGGTCAGAAAAGTACTTCTTCAAGTCACGTATGAAAAAAACCTAAGTAGCATTTGGAGCTAACTATGAGTTGGGAATAATTATCTTCCTCTGGATTAGATATGTATCCGTTAGACCACCTGGGAGGGAAAGGGTAAGCATTACTGATGGAGCAGAGGGAATATTACCAAGGAGGGCAAGAGTGATGCTGTAATCTCTTAGGGGTGGGAATGAGACCTGCTGCTCACAGAGTGCAATGGGAAGAGGTCAGAGAGGAATTGGATACCATGAAACTGGTGTCTTTATTGAATCCATGCTTTTGGGAGCTGGCTGAGTTACAGATTCCAGTTGAAATACATCCCTCATACAGTCAACTCTCAGAATTCAGAAGCAGAGTGCAGCATGGTGTATTTACACTATCATTTCAATCATCTTCTATTACAAAGAGTTTTAATCAGATGAAGTTTTTGTGTGTCTCTGTGTGTGCATATGTGTGTGCAAAATAAGCAAGTTTTTAGCATTAAAGCACGGTAAATCTGGCTTAACATTACTGATATTACTACTCTGATTTTATACTGAGGTAACAGAAAATTGCAATCATAAATCTCTTGTATATCAAGTTATTTCTTCCGTGCCTCTTCTCCAGCTTCATGTCTTTGCTGACCCATGAAGCTGTTCATAGTGGTGACAGGCCTGATGTGAAGTTCTTCAAGAAAATTCTCACCTTTTTCAAAAGCCATGTGGCAGTATTGAGATAAATGGTACAACTGGACCAAGGTTTCACCTCAGATGCAGACTAAGTGTATTAGCATATCTTATTAATTGGTGGTCATGCAGATTCAAAATCACCTTGGAGGGCAAGATTCCTGATGCCTTTTGGAGAGGGTTTAACTTCAAGAACTGTTTGCTCTGGGCTTTAGGGTCCATTCCTAAGCCTGTCACGAAAGTCAGAATGTCTGATACCAGCCAGCTGCCATCACAGCGCTTCTGATGTACCCTGCTACTCCTTACAGAAGTTGCCCTTTTGTTTTGTATTGTTGAGGCACTTACTCCTTCAGAACAACATTTCTAACTTTTCTGTCTGGAAAAATTCTTCACATCATTAATTCTTTAAATTAATTCAGTCACATTAATTTTTTTTTAAAGATTAATACAGTTCTTCTCTTTAGAGGTTGTGGGTTTGGTTATGGGTCTGGGTTGTTTTTTCCCAACTTACTTCAGTGTTGTATGTTTGTATATCCCTAGTACAGGGAGAGGCTATACCATGTACCTTGGTGGTTGTTTTTTAAGTCACTTCCAGGAGGATTGATGTAAATATTCATTAGCCTGCAGAATTTACTGTTTGAAATTGATCTTTGTGTGGAAGGGTTTGTTTTGGTTTTGGTTTTTTTTGTTGTTGTTTCGGTTTTTTAGAAGGAGGTTTTTGAAAAAAAATAATTAAAAAATATTAAAGCACAGAATTGATCTGTTTGCTTTTGTATGTTTATAGTTAGATTGAAGCTTTTTGATGTTCTTGCACTAAACCTGTATCCTTTGCTTATCAGCTGAAGGCCAGCTGTCTGTGTCCCGCAGCGCGATCCCTTGTGTGCCAGCCACTGTGGGTCAGGGCAGAGACGGGGCCATCACCTTTCCACAGAGACGCCGCCATCTTTGTCCATCGCCTCAGCGGTGCCCTGTGGTGAAACCGGCTGGGACCGGCTGTGTCCGGTCATTCACCACAGAGCCACCCCTGCAGCCCCTGCTGCTATCAGAACCTGGGCACCTAAGGCCAATGCATACTGAAAGGCCTCAGAACCATTATATTTTTATTTACTGCCTCAAATGCTGAGATGTTCAGTCTATAACTCCAGGTGTGTGGAGAAAACATCTGTTGAGTCTACTTTTCAGAACAGGGGGAAAAGGCAAGAGGATACCCTGTGGCTCAAGAAAGAAGCTTGGTAATACCAGCAGTGAAGGTTGATTTTTATTTTTTTTTTGTTCATTGCTTGTTTATTTTTAAAAGTGGAAAAAAAATTGCATGATTGATTATGGGAAAAAAAATAAGAATGCAGTGGCTAATCCATCACTTAAGGCCCTTAAAATGAAAACTAGATGGCTTTCCCAAAGCTGTGCTGTTGCCTTGAGAGTGTGAGCCTGAATCAGGATTATGCACCCAGGAAGGAGCATTGTTTTTTAGCTCACAGGAGAGGAGTCCTTTAAGTGTCTGAAAAAGAGAATTGCGGCTAAGATTTAGGTGGAAGATCTGAGACTGAGTTTACCCTGGTGTTGATGTTTAATGCCACAGAGCTGTCTGCCAAAGCGTCGCCTGAAGGCATGTCCAGGAGCAAGAGGAGGAGTAGCCAGGCACTGACAGTGTCCCCATGAGTACCCACCATAGCGGGAATTATTTTTCAGTTGTGTGCAGGTACTTACTGTGTTTGGTAACTTCTTGGAGTCCTCGCTAGGTGCTCGTATTTCTGGAAGCTGTGATTAATGTAACCTTGAACTGAGGGAATGGCAAGTAGTGTGCTCAGATACAGGAAGGACATGGGTCTCCAGTGTCGTGTTGGTTTAGGGGTCATCCTGATGGGCGATTTCCCCTTGTGCCTTGGGAGTTTTACTGACTGGTAGGGCTGAGGTAAGCAGGGCTCTTTAAGTGGGCTCAGTGTACAGCCCCACTCATATTAGCATCTTATTATAACAGGAAAATTTTAGAAACAAATTTAATGTCAATTTTGAAAATTTTGCTTCTGCCCTTTTTATATTTTCATGATCCTAAAGGTTTGTGTTTTGGTGTTTAAAAATCATTCTCCTTTTGTACATTTGCAGTAGAAACAATAGCTTTGTCTATCTCTGTAGCTAGCAAGTTAAATACAGTCGCAATCTGGAAAGGTAAAGGTGAAGCGGTGTAGCTACTTACACCGCCTGTTTAATTTCACACTGACCTAAGACCACCAGCTAATTAAAGGGTATTTTCCGTGTTGAGGGGTTAACCCTCAGATGTTTGCTTCTGGATATAATCACCTAATCATAGAGGCTCCTTTTAATGGCCGAGAACAGTTATTCCTTTCAACATGGATATAGGTGCAAAGGGTGATAGGGAGGACTGTTTCTATGTTCTTTCATTTATTATTCTTTGAAATATGAATTTCTGTTTTCTAACTTTGAAGAGTCTTTGCAAAATTGTAAAAACAATCTTGTAATGCAGAGATTAAAAACAGTTAAAGCAAGAGTAGCTTCCCGTTGTATTAAAGTTGAATTGCTATGGCAATGTCATACCACCGCACTACAACATATCTCTGTTACGGAATTCTCTCGCATTGGCTGTCTTGTACTCTGTGCTGTAAATAAGTCTTGCTATTAAGTTTCTGTCCGTAGATAATAGGCTTAAACAGTCATATTTTTTACAAGTTATCTTATTGAGATACAGCTCAGTGGGTAACAGCAGTATTTCAAAAACCTTTTTTTGTAATAATGTTCCCCTAGATTGGCACTGAATTCAGATACCGGTCAAAAATAAAACATGGAAGTATTTAATATAATTCAGACACATATGACATATCATGAGTATTTGTAATAGATGGTGATTCCCTACTTGGAAAGTATCTATGCAAATATTTGTAGAAGTATGTATGTGGAAACTATAAAATAGTGCTTGAAAAAATTGGTGCTAAATTAACTCAGATGAAAATAGATTTATAGCTCCTCAAGCATAATGGTGTATCTTGCACTAGGTTGGACGACACTCTGCAATATATGTGACGTTCAGCTACATTAATGAAATTGAGTTTTCTTTTGCCCTTTCTCATTCAATTTTCAGTTCAATACTATTCTTTGTCTTGGGGAAAATCCCAAAGATTTTATACAGATCATTTTCTTATTAAAGTATCTACTTCATAGGTGAGATTGGAACTGTTCATTGTCACCTCACACATCCTTTTTCCCAAGAGACGGTCCATGATTCAGCCCCACAGTCCTGGTTTGGGGACCCATGTCTTCAAGGAGTGAGAGCTGATCTGAGCCATACCTTCCAGCTCAGGGCTGAGCCTGCTGACAGCCCAGAATTGAGCTGTCAGTTGGAGAAGGGAGCCCATCAGGCTCTGAACAGATGTGCAGTGAATCGTGGCAGGTAATAGAGACCTGTGGTCATGTCCAGTTGTCGTTATGCTGGATTGAGGCTTACTGAAAGAGAGTTACTGGTGCTTTCTATGGCTCTTTGAGGAAGGCAAGCCATTAGGGGCTTGCCCATGTAAAATCTTTATTCTGTTTATGTCTTTGCCAGCATCAGCTGTAGGCTGTTGGGGATCGAGCTGGTTTTGTTCCTGTGCTGACCCCAGTGCCTGCCTTGTCATCTATTTACACCACTGCTGAGCTTTCACATATGGGTGGAATAATCCCACTAATGTTTTCAGTAGCTTGCTTCTACATGGTGAATAGTCAAATATTTTAGGAAAATAGAAGTAGTAAGAATGCGAATTGCGTAATAATACTGGCTATAATCTCCAGTGATTCACAGCTTTCATGGGATTCAGAATCCAAGTAGAACTGAGTAGCTGAGCCGAGGTTTGCAAGGCTCATTATATAGTTGGCAGTATCTCTGGTGCTTTCACATTTGGTTTAACTGGACATCTTGGGTGAGCGTTGTTTTGACAACAAATCTGAAATTTAAATTTGTGGTTCTGGGTATGTAGTTAGTGGCATGATTCCAACACTGACAGGCCCCTTCCTGCTAGGTTTAATCTAGGTAGAGTGGGTAACAACAGTAGTCGAGACACAGCAGCAGGAATTTTGTCCCACTGGGTATGATCTCAGGTTGCTAAATGAACTATATTTTATATGTGCCACTGCATCTTTAGTGCTACACTTACTAATTTAATGTAGTTATATTAAATTAGCATGTGTGTATACGTACACGTGCTGTAGTCATACTTTCAATTTCATAACTGGTATACCCTTAAATTGAGCTGGTGCAGTGCGTTACATAGACGGGACTTTCATCTTGTCTGCAGCTGTGAATCACCACAATTCCGGAATTTGGTGATTTATTCCCCTTTCTCCTGTCACAAGTGTTATTTGACAGGAAAAAAATAACAACAGGAATGCTGAGGTATTTCTATATCTGCAGGCACAAGCATAACTAATTCAGAAGGAGTTACTTAAAATTTTAAATCTCAGTGAACCAAAAATCCTTTTTTTTTTTTTTTTTTAAACTTAATTTGAAATGCCTGACTTCAGAAATACACATATAAACTTTCTTGAGTAAGTTGAGTAAGAACCAACCACTTGTTCTCTATTGCAGTGAGGAATTCAGGTAATTTTTCTGACTGTAGACCCAAACTCAAGTTTTAAATAAATAAACCAGTCAGTCCTGTAGACCTTGGTGGGACTAAATCTATAGGATGTGTTTAGGAATGGAAGAGTTATACAAAGAATATTGTCTGGTATGGGCTCTTTCACAATCTTAGGTTGTTTATATGGTACTCTAGCAGGGCTTTTTAATATATCTGTGTAAGAAATTTATTGAAAGCGCCTTTAAATTTTATATTACCCTTTTGCACAGCTAAAGACAATCCTAAAGTTGCAGGGTTTTTTTAAATGAGGTAGTACATAGTAGACTGCACTGAAGATATATGGAGACAGTGATTATTTTTTTTTTAATTAGTACAGATAATTTCATACTTCTCTGTACTGCTTCAGTGTTTTTCCAAATAGCTTTTTGAGGATGCTTCAATGAATCAGACCCACATTTATTTTTTTTTCTTTAATAAAATAAAAGTCTTGAATTCTGTAGTATCTGAAGACCTCTTCATGTAGTAGTCAGAGAAATGTCCACCCTGTCTCAATAGCTGGACTAAGAGCCACAGATAACACCCAGTGGTAACTCCCAATCCCAGTTGCTAAAAGGAGAAATCTACTTTTGCACATAACAGTTAGTGCTTGTTCTTTTTTTTTTTTTTTTTTTTGAGAAGCTTTTATATTTATATATTTACTAATTGATGAATCTTAACTTTCAGTTGTGAAAGTTTGGGGAAACAAACCCACTTGCACTCTCTTCAGTCTCTTCTGGCCTTTCTAGAGAAGAAAACTTGGAAATGCGATTCTTAAAAATCTAAAGATTACAAAAATAAAAGCCAAATAAAAATGTGAAAATGTAACTTTTAAAACATTAGATTTTTTTAATATGTATTTGTATGATTCCAGGGTCATGATTTGTGAACATTGGGATCAGAAGTGCTAGGTCAAGCAAAGGAAGTATGAAATAGTTTTACAGTTATACTTTGTCAAAGTAGTCAACCCTTATTTAAAATTGTCTGTTCCATAACCTTTCTTGCTTGGATAAAGTAAAAATCCAAGGAATCTTTATAAAAAAGATGTCAATACTGCTATCAGTAACTGGAGATGTATTTGGTCTCAGTTGTGGAAAATGTGGAAACCAAGAATTTGCTGTGGGCTAAGAAAGGGAGAATCAAGCACAGTGCATTGCATCTGCTCTCCCCAGGCAGGTGGCTTCCTCTGGCTTGCGCTCCAGGGGTGTACAAGACACAGTCGGCATCTAGAAAATCAATACACAGGTGTAATTTGGAGGGTAATAGAACAGAGGATTTCTCTGCAACTCAGCAGGTCAGGCTGCCTGAGGAAAGGGGCTTGGCTTGCCTGGCTCCCTTGTTTGTTGTCCAGGGGAGCCAGCTTGCTGCTGTTCGGTGTTTCACCTTCACACTGCATGTATGTCTGCCAAGTGTTATACTATATATATATATATGTTACATACAACAGCAAGGTTGTCTGTAATCCAGTGCGTTTTGTAGAACATTATATATGTAGAAATTTTGGGAAGAGATGCCTCTTTTTTAATGAAGTGTCACATGACTTTCTTGTAAGCAAACTAGAAAAATATGGTCCAGATGAAAATGCAAATTTAGAAACAAGCATACTGCAAACTATGGTTTACAATGGTTACTGTTAGTTCAGATCAAACTGGAAGCATGTCCTGAGTATGGAGACTGCTTTCAGTTTGGTTCAGAGACTTAAATAATTGCTTAGTTGATGAGAAAGAATAATAAAATGCTTATTAAACTTAAAGACAGTACCAGGGTGGAGGGGTTTCACACACACCGGGGAGTGGCGTTAGGATGCAAAATGATCTTGACAAAATTAAAAGCTTGTCATAATGGGATTCAGTTTGATAAGGACATACATGGTGCAAGAAAACACTGAAGAAAAGTAAAGTTACAGTATTTCTGCCTATAAGCTCGGGATAAGGTATAATACCTTTACTATTTGTAGCACATGTTCAGGGAGTCTGAAGATCATGGATATAAACACTAAGTTTGTAAGTCCCATCTGTATATATGAGAAGTTCAGAAAGGAAAAAATGAGAAGATTCTGGTTTGAAGTGTCAGAGCTTTTCTCCACAATTTCGTTTTGTCTGTTGAAACGAGGAGGAAGGGTGCTGAGCCTGAGGAAGGTGAGCTGAGGCTCTCCTCATGCTGGTGTGGGCACTGTTTCATAAATCGCCATAGGGACCGGGTTCTAGTTATCAGCTCAAACAACTTCATGTATGATTAATGTTAATTGCCCGTTTTGCATGGCTGACTTTTTTCCTCCTGCTGAATTGGCTCTTGTTGCCTTTGATGTGGCTGGTGATCCAATGTCCTGCAATGGTTAGACAAGTGATCAGTTTGCCAGCACTGAGAGGAGACAGAATCAGGTTGCTTTGAGGTCAGAGTTTGCTTCTCTTCTTAAACACTGAAAGGTCAAGTAGAGTTTAACTACCATTGGCATCTTTGAAATGTTGTAATAAATGCCAAAGCAAGGAGATTATTTTAAATCCATGCTATAACTAAAAATCTTAGGGTAATAGGAGATAATTTTATCTTAATTTATCAGGATGTTACATTTATTGGTAAAGGCTTCAAAGAGTACTTCTCACAATCGCTAGGAGGTATTTTATGATCTTTCAGGAGAACAAAATTTTAATGTGTGGTTCCTGTTCCAGTTTCAGGAAGGCAACTGAGCTTGTAGTTTTCTGTGTTGGTTGGTTTGGATGGGATTTTTTTGTTTGGTTGGGTTTTTTCTTTATTACTTTTGAGTACTTGCACCAGTTACTGCTACTTTTCTCAGGGCAATTTACACAGCATGTTGTATAGTACTTCTGCATTTGTCCTTTAAGCCTAGTAAAATATGTCGCTACTGAAGAAATCTGTGATACATTTGAGAGCTTCCTAAATCACAAGTCTAGCATATTTTTATCCTAAATAGCTCAAGCGTTGTGGAATCAATAATTAATTTATTAACTGGGTATCTTTTGGAAAAACAAAATCAGCAGTCCTTGCTGGGGTGCCTCCTGCCAATACATAAATAGTTGATGACAAAAATGAAAAGTGTAGAAATAAAATTCAGATCTGTACGATCAAAGTATCGGGTACCTCATCTATCACAACTTGGAATAAACATATCGCAGAATGTGTCATATCTCATTGACACTGCAAAACATAATGCTTTCCCTTGTTATGTAGCTAACTGCCAAGTCTACAAAGTTTATAGGCTGCTAAGATAATGTGCTGGTGGTAATCCACTTCAGTTGCAGAAATATGAAGTACTGTTGAAATATATTTCTACTTGGTTTATTCTTTGCTCTCTGGAGGATAGGATACTATTTCAGTTCCTCTAAAGAAGCCCAGAGAATGAAAAGCAAAACATCGTGATAAATTATGCTAAATGGTGGACCAGACCCCAGAGGAAATCATGCTTCTGTGGTACAGTATTCCTCCATTTATCTTACAAATGTTACATCTAATGTTAATTTTGTAGAGGGAAAGCATTCAAAGATTCATCTGATCCTTTTAATAATAGTTTTAGTGTTACAGTGTTATTTGCCAACCTCATACCATCATATCTTACTTTCTGAGTTTTGACAGACCATTCATACAGAAAATATTTTGGGCTACTAATACATAACATTTTATTTCGCAAAACACAAATAGCATAGTAATTAAACTCCAAAACTTAACAAATAATTGCCAGCAAGCAATTACCATTCAATTAAAGAGTAATTACATGGTTATTTGTGCCCTGTAAAATAAAGCATTACTGAAATCAGTAACGCAATCAATATTTTAGCAGAAACAGGATGCTGCAGTGATGGACCTTTCAACCTGTGCTGATTAAATTGTCATCCAAATAACAGTTTCCTAGTTAAATCACCACATGTTTATTTGTCTTGATTAATATGCAAATTCACTTCTGATTCTAGAAAATCTCCTATACTTAAAAGCACAAAAGTAGAGTGCTGTCATACATCAACAGTGATGTGCTGTATGTTTCCACTGATTAATTACATTTCACAGTGTTGATGAATTTGTGGATTTTATGAAATATAGTTGTAATGAGCATAAAATAGTGTTATGAAAGATGGAGCTGATCAATAATTTTAGCAAAATCACAAAACCAGTTTTATTCTGTTTTCTGATTCAAATTAAAAATCCTTGGGATGTCTAGGGAATGCATAAAACTTTGAGAGGAAAAATAATTAAAATTAGCTCTCAACAGGAGTGAAAAATAAAGGAAAAACAGATGTTAATGAATGATTTTTCAACATTTTAATATATAAACTTTAACTGTCAAATATACTGCTTAAAATGTAGTTTAGTCTCTGACAGTTTTAATTCCAAACAAAATACAAAAGTGAACAACATTCAGGTTAATACATTTTTCTCTTTCAGAGTTGGTGATGGTGTGGGGGTGGGGAGGTCAACCAAAATCACTGTGTAACTATAGTGCAAACACTGGTAAAACCCAAAAACCTCCTGTTGTTTTTGCTTTAAAGTAATTGATGACCCAAGGGCTTTTTGACTTTGGTTTTATTTTTGAGAGATAGTAATAGAATTTTAGTCAGTGCAGACTTTGAGCTGGCACATTTATTTGCACTTACTTAATGAAAAGAATAAGATTACTAAATCTTTTAATGAGAATCAGTATTGTACTTCTGATTTAGTCTCTATGGTCTTCCCTTGACACAATAACTCTTGTACTTTAAAATGAAAACGAGCAGTTTCTAGCTGAATTTAGAATTGAGTCATTTTCCATTGACAAAGACCTATTGATGGCAAATACAAAATTTATGTCAAGATCTTAGAATCTCGAAGAAACACATTTAAAATTGTTTGGAGGTGGTTGTTCCTGTTTATGCTTCATTATCAATGAGGAAGACAGTTTTCTGCACTGGTTGAATATAACTTTTCTGAGTGCGATAAAGCAAAAGGTGAAGAAGAAAATGCAGTAAAAGAGTAGGGTGACAAAAGAGTAAGAGAAATAATATTAAATAAAGTTAATATTTATATGCTAATGCTGTTAGCATTTATATGCTAATACTTACCTAATCACAAATGATGTCTTACTCTCCCCAAATGACAATTCTACTTGCCTTACGATTTCTGCTCAAGGAATGTATTAGCAATTTCCTCTGTATTGTGAAGGTTAGGTATGTTCTAATTAGTAGATATGAAATTTGTTGAAATACTGTACTTCATAAGCCTATAAGAAATGTGCTGGCAACTGGGAGTGTTGAGATAGACCACTGAGATGTCATTGCTTGATGATGCCAGCCAGCCCTGGACCTGACAATAGCAGGTTCACAACATAAAGAAAATCCCAGAAGAATTTGGAATCTACTACTGGTTTTGTTTCCTTTGCATAGAACTTATTAAAAATAAGATATAGAGCAGATATCTGCTTCCTGTCTCTGGAAATTTATGGTTTCATGTTTAAACAAAAATGCCAGAATATTTGTTTCTGGCCAAAATGGGACTGGGAGTGTTTGGAATTAGACATGCTACCAAGGTGCCCTCTGTGAGCTCTTGTGTCCTCCCAAGCAAAAGGTCATGGTAGATGTCGTGCTCTGTGGTCCTCTCCAGGCCATGTAGCTGGAAGTGTGGTGTGTGCTGCAGCCTTGTCCGCAGTGATCAGAGCACTACCTGACTCTTCACTCCAATTCTGTGGTCCAGAACCACATGTATAGCATTAAAGGTGTTCACATGTAAACTACAGAACACAGTTTTAAAGATCTAGAAGATTCCTTTGCAGGTGTTGGATAAATGACAGTCAGCTATAAGTAGCATCCAGCCTTGAGTTTTTCATTCAAAAGCTGATGTTAAATTAGAGACAAAGGGCTTTGATTTTATTTGAGCAGATTCAGATGGGAACAATTCCATTCAAGTTGTTATGGCTACAGCTGTATAAGTAAGACCAGAATCTGGCTCCTAGTAGTTCCTGCTATATAGTAATACTTGTTAAAAAGGCGCGAGTAGCTTAGTAGTATCCTTTTTTTTCTTTTTTTTAAAGTTTGTCAAACTTCCCAAAAGGAACACCATCCCAAAGACACCAGAACCCAGAGAGGTGTTTTCCAGGCATGCTTGCCTTACTTGTGTGAGGAGGTAGGGTATAAATACAGTCAGTGGGACTCTAAAAGGGAGCTGATTAATTTTTGGTGCAAACTTTTCTTTCTTCATCTTCTAAAACTTTTTTACCTTTTTTACCCGGCATTCTGTCATTTCATAACTGCATATTGGAGAGCTTCACTTATGCTTGTAGTGTATGCTGTGGGAAGCACCTTAACATCTGATCCAGTAAATCTGTGGGCTACGAGTTGTCTACACAGAGTCAGCAGAGTCATCAACATAAACTTTTGTCTGTGCAGAAACTGCATAAGCAGGTGTTGAAATCCTGTTGTCTCCCCTTCTTTTCCTCTGAAACCCCAAATCATAAATGTCTTCATAAAATCTTTTAAAACTGCTCATTGAATTTTTAAAATGTTTTTCTTAGATTAATATCAACATATGGAGTTTTTATGTAAAAGGTTCGTTAGTATTTGAGTTTGGGAAGAGAATGTTTTGTAGTTCCGTTGATTGAGCTCTTCTGCTGGAGAAAGCTGCTAATTTGGGCTGTTGTAAAGCTTTCTTCAGAGCCAGTAAGTGCCAGCTAAGCACTTCCACGTGCATGTGCATAAGCAGGGGCTTCTGTATATCAAAGCAGCAACAATTCTTTTTTGTTTAGAACCTCCACATACCAGCCTAATACTGTCTGTTAGACAATATTCCTGTGCAGTGGATGATTTCAGCAGGTGATTTTAATAGAGAATGCATGTGTGTGTCTTAACTTCCTGTGAAAGTCAAATAGTCTTATTTTAGGTTTACTTTTTATAGCCTAGTGAGTCTGGGTTCTTGCAGTAGGCTTTACTACATAGCCATCATGGTATGATAAACAACTTAAAGCATAAAAAAGAAAAATAGGAAAAGTACTGAATAAAATGAAATACAAAATGGACAAATCTGAAGGTAAAAAGAGGGGGAATAGTTTTATAGAGATAAAATAATAAACCAAAAAAATGATTTTGTGTTAGTTTGATGTACAGTAAAACAAAATAGCACTAGCATGCTGTGAAATATGAACAGGTTAATGGTACCTCTGTGTAGTGCTGCTGGAAGTTGTCTTCATTTAAATGCAGAGTTTGTCTTACATTGATGGAAGGCTCTGCCACTGTAAGTTGATAGAGTGAAGTTTGACTTAAATTTCTTTGTGAACTAGAAGTCATTTTGGAAATGCTTTCTATTCAAACCTCATTCATTGTAGCAGCTTAGTTATTTTATACAATGTTTCTCTATATTTTATGAAAAGCTCTATTAGTCAACAGAGTAAAACTGGGTTTAACCAAAGAGAAGTAGCAATACTTTTCCAAACAAAGGAGGTTGCATTTTTATTTGCTGGCTTGGGGAAAAGTCGATTTAATGGGGTTTTTTTGTCTGTTAATCTCTGTATTATGATGGCAGCTGTGTAGGTAACATGTACGCACACTGATTTAAGGGGTAAATGTGGTAGTTGGAAACAATAGTTAAGTGGAACTGGTCTGTAAACACACTTTTATCATTTTGGATTAAAAAATTCCATCATAATTCTTAAGTTGGTCAAGGGAGAGTGAGATTTTTGACAGGTCGGGCTAACATTCTTGCGTTTGACCTATGTGTAATAAGTAAAGCCACTTGCCAATAAATAGTTTTGGAAAAGTTCTGAGCTAAATTACTGCTGTGTCTTCAGAAGTAAGCAGTTTTCTGTGGTGCAGGTGTGTGACACAGACTTTGGAGCAGTTACTGCTGTGACCCCTCTCCACTGGTCACATGTTAAGGTCATGGAAACCCTGGATATTGGCGAAGCTTGACTACTGTATGGAGAGTAGAGGTACACGTAGATGTGCCTCCTGTGAAGCAGCCTGGTCAGCCTTGAGTGGTATCACGGCAGCTGGAAACATCATGGATGTGTTCATTCAGCACAGGGACTGAGCTAAGAAATGGTGTTGCACGCAATCTGAACAGCTCTGGCACCCCCATAGTCATTGCGTTAGTATTCTGCGACCCCTATAAACCATGGCTTGTGAACTGAGTAATGCATCTGCTTGCATTTTCAATACTTTACATGTGAATTACACATGCATGAGAGTTTCTTGAGCTCCATTTTACAAACATTCTTAATATTACTTAGTGAAGTGTACTGTAGTGGTACAACAGGGCTAAAATATGAATTGCTTTCTTTCTGGTCTTGTGATACAAATTAAAAAAGAATAGCTTTCTGATCACTTATGTGATTTTGTGATAACTATAGGTGCTGTTTGGCAGATTATTGTTGGTTTTGAAACCTATACAATTCTTGTATGCTTAATCAACTTTTTTTCCTAGGCAGGAATGTCTCATATATATGTGTGTATCACTGATGGTTCATACATTTTGTACAAATCAATACCATGTGTAGTAAGCAAATATTTCAGAAAGAAAATGCCTTTTCATTTATCCTCTTATTTCATCAGCTCACGACCAGGAAGACCCCCCAAGCGTTCACTAGGAGTTGCGATACAAGAAAATGCACGTCTTCTGCCCCATGGAGTTCCAGGCCTCTTATCACCAGGACTTATCTCTCCGACAGGTAATAAAATCCATCAGATGATTAGCCTCATCTCTTCATACTGCACAGTAGTTAAAATAAACTAATATTGATCTAACTGCCTTGTCCTTCAGGGCTTTTTCAAGCTTTACCAGAGGTTACATTATTGGATTTTTTGAGTGTTCATGAAAACTCTGTTTTGTTGCTGCAGTGACTGAAATCTAATGGATTTGTAATTTAGTTCTTTATTAATTGCGGTTTCCTTACAGGAAATTCCATTAAATGTGTTATTTTAGTAAAAGAAAAAAAAAAAAAGAGAAAATGAACTATTGTCTCCAAGCCCTGCAGCATGCATTTCTTCCTTTCAAAGGCATGTGTGTTTTAGTTCTCATGGGATATGAACAGCGTGGCTAATGCGTATTGTATTGTAACATCATTAATAGATGCTGGGAAGATAGAGAAATGCTTGTACGAATTATAGAAGAAACACTTGAAAAGCAGATAAGTCCACATGGCCACAGTGGATTGTACTTTAGTGATTTGCCGTCAGAAATATAAAAAAACTAGCATGAAAATATGTGAAATTATAAACAAGCCCTAAACATAATTCAATGCCTAGTATTTTATTTCAGTTCATTAATTTATTAATGGAGTTTAAATTAAATCTTGTGCTAATCTCATGAGTGTTTTAATTTTTTATTAATTGCTCTGTGGTAAAAGGTAAGTTTATTTTCGTAATAAGGCTGTATTAACAGACTATATTCATAAAAGGAATTGTTTAAGTATTAACAGGCTTAGCAGTTTCAGGATTACTGTCAGAAGTCCAGTCTAATGTATTGTAACTCCCTAACAACCAAACATAATGTTTAGCAGAATAGAAAGTCTTAGAAAATCCTAAAGGAAAAGCAGAATTCAAAAAATAAGAAAACTGATAGGACTATAGTGACTTCTGTCTTGATCTTGCAGAACCTGTTGCACTGCATGTGAGTCTCAGCTGGCCCCAGTGTTCAGGGGAGTAACAGTGCTGAGGTCTCTAATTTCTCCTACAACTCTTCAGTGTCAGGCGGGCTTCACAGTGATCCAATAACCTTTATCCCTGTGGAAGTGGAAATGAACATTCTGAACAATAGTCACAGTAACCTTAACTGAAGTAGCTACGGTATGAAAGCATTTTGCTAGAGCCAGGAGCCACTAGAGCTGGTTGAGCTAGTGTAACTTCATGCACTGTTCGCATATGTGGCAGGGTCAAGAACTGTGGTTTCACTCTTCTGAACAATTTATAAATGAGAGTTTTTTAGTAGCTGTGTCATGTTCTCAGCTCAGGAATTTCATGGATTTGGTGGTGTTTGTGTTATGGTTAGGAACACGCAAGAGCCACCTTGCATTGAGAATTTTTTGTCATAAATCCAGAATATTCCATATTACTTTTCCACCCCGTGTTTGCAAATAGGACATTAAATTAGACAGACTGACATATTACTTTAAACTGGAAAATATTTTAGGATGCAGTGTGCTGGGTATGCACAGTAAAATAGCATCATAGACACATTCTGTGTCTCACAGATATTTAGAATATCACAGAATCTGAGTAAAAAAAAAAGTTGAATTTCTCGGGTGTTGTAGGTTGTTTGGAGTCTGAAGTGATGATTTAGATACATCCCACTTTATTTAACACGCAGATGGTTGCATCAGATTTGCCCTAGGGGGCTGTCTGTCAGCTGAGGCCCAGGGTGGCTGCCTTCCTGACCTTCGGAGCCGCCTGTGAAAACCTCTGCATGACCAAGTGCCAAAAGCCACAAACAATGAGTATCAAGCAGTTGAAAAGGAGTTTTGGGAGCAGCTTGTAGGCGAGAGAAAGTGCACATTTCCAGAGCATTGCGGAGTAGTTGAGGGTCCTGGACGAGACAGGTCCCTGCGGGTGAAGCAGCCCTGCCGCCAACTTGCGGTAGGGAGCTTCACACTGATGGCCTCTGTAGTCTTGTCACTCAGGAGCCAGAGCTCCTGAAGTTTTTTAGTTATCTTGTTTATAAAGAGAGAACAGTGTAAAAGTTGGAGGAATTGCTGAGTAAGGGAAGGTGCCAAAAGAGCCACTTGTAAATTCAATGGAGACTTGAGCTGTTGTAAACTTGATGGAGCACCCAGGATGGGAAGTCTCCCATTAGCTTTATTTATACCTATTTACACTTAATTACTGACTGCTTTGCTGTGACTGCCTTTAACACTTTTGTAATTGGATTCTTCCCTTTTGGCCAAACTAAGAACAACCTGTGTTTTAATGATTCTCACAGAACGTGGGTTTTTTCTTTCAAACTTCCAAGCTCATTTTAGTAAGACTCCACGTCAGCAAATGCAGCACAATTCGTCCATCCGTTGCATTATTTCATTTTTACCTACTCTTGAGTTTTCTGTCCAGTTAAAGTGAAGGAGTTGGTGTCCAGGCTTGCCATTAGTTAGGTGGAGAGTTCTCGAGAAGTTGCTGTTCTGGCTGCAGAGGTCACAGATCTGTCTGTAGATGGTATTACAGAGTGATGATTAGTAACTTCCTGCAAACTTGAGCGAACCATCTGTGTTTGCACTCCTTGAAATGTGCTGTTATTTTCATCACCCATTTGGTTTGTGTCAGCTCAGTTTACATGGTCATTTTCACATAATAAACAGGTAGTTAAATTACGCATACTGCATTTCCCAGAGTAGAGAGTAATTTTTTTACCACTTGGCAAAGTGGACTACAACTACTCTTATATATAAGTAATTTGTGAAGGAGCTGTAAGTGAAGCCTCAACTTTTTTAAATGTTTGTAGGTCCCTTCCACCTTTGGGGAGTGGGAACATTTGGGTTACAATGAGATTAGAGCAGCAGGGTGGCTAAAACTGCTGTGATTGAGAAGGATGAGATGGTGTGTCTGGGATGCATGCCATGGGGAGGGGCTGTGTAAACAGCACAATACCCGTGCCCGAACTGCCTCCTTCAAGAGCTGATGTTTAAGTACTGTCTGTTTTACCTTGGCTTAGGAGAAAATGTTTTTCTTCTTGTATTCATGTAGGAAATGTGGAAATCGGCGTGGTGCCCTTGCCTGCTGTGAGGGCAGAGGAAAAATCCTGTATGTCACAGAGGGATGGTCATCAAAGGCTCAGTTCTTCAAACAATGTAGTGTGATGAAGTGGCATTGACAAAATAAGGCTCTATCTCCTATTAATGTACAAGTCTTTGTCATCAGTGTATCTTAAAAAGACAGTTGGGACTTATTTATGAAATATATTCTCAAGGAAGTTTTAAGGTCTGAAGCAGTAGTTTGCTGTGTGAAGAGAAGCTGAAATACGTTATATGATTTAAGCCAGTAGTTCAGAAAGCTGTTGGTACAGAAGGAAGCTGAAAGAGGACTTGGATCTTTTCATAGTTATCTGTGCCAACTTCAGTCCTCCTACCTTTCATTTAGGTCACCCCCAAAGAGGTGACCATTTGGGTGGCTGCTCCATCTTGTTTTCAGGGTGTTGAGAGAGAGTGGCTCATAAAGAAAATGATCCTGCCACTATGACTTTGTTGGATTATGGTAGAAGAGCACAAACTTGCTTTCTGGGGCAGGTTTTTTTCAAGTGGTAGGGCTACACATGGGCTGGGAATCCTGCAGCTGAAGCTGAAAGGTCTGGTGAGGCTGGGTGTGAGGAAGATGAACTCAAGCCTGTTTCAAACATACCTGTTGCAATTTCATATTTCTGGGGTTTGCTGTTCGGAGCTGTGGGCAGCCTGGTAGGCTTAGTAAGGTGTATGCTGGCAGGGTATGTGCAGTATAGGTCAGCAGATGTATTGCAGTGAGTATTTAGGGTTGAGTGCTGCCGAGTGCTCGGTACAGGAGGTGGGAGGAAGCCTAGCTGATGGGGAATTCTATGTTAGAAAATGAAAACAAAGCATTTTCAAATGAATACTCAACTTTGGTGGCCTTTGCTGGATGTGAGGAGGGAGGATTCACAATTTCAGAGGTTATAAAGGGATTCACCCCAGGCTGATGATTGTTTGATAGGGAAAACTTGTTGGAATAAACTGTGCGCAGAGGCTGTGGCTGGTTCTGCCATGAGCAGGCAGGATGTCCGGGGCCCTCCCTGGTGTTAATAGTTCCTGATTAAACCTGCTGCCAGCATCTATCATCAGGTCTCTGCTGTTTTCTTACATCAGTCTGCCTAGGTGACAGAAGCAAGCCACCTGCAGTTCCAAATGTGTAAGATAAACTGCTGTTTTCATTATCAGACAGATTAGTTTCACCTCCCTTGAAGTGATCTCTTTTTAATTTCATAAACAGTTAAAATAGATGCTGTCTCATTAGGTGTTTATCTAGAGTTTTTGAGACTGTAATAATTAAAATAGTGACCTGTTTGTATGGATGTAAATACTTTTTCAGCATAGTTTTGTCTTATTAATAGTTATGAGAGGCTGCTGTGAACTGAATTGTTTCATATAATTAATATTTTAGTGAAATTCATATTTTAATAGATACACAGTCACATCATTGTGGGACTCAAATAAATAGAGTAGCTCACAGGAGTATAACTTTATGTGTTACTTCAATTCAGCCGTGATAGCAACAGCCACTTAGCCTTTCTACAAGAAAAGAGAGGATAAAACCATCTTTAGACACTGCTGCAATCTTCAGGCACTTTAATTTGGCATATCCTTGTTAGAGGAATGACTGAGATTAGAGGCTTTCAAGGTCTTTGGTACCTAGTTGCTGTTGGTCAGAGTGGACACACAGCCAGCCAGCCATCACAGCCCTGCTGATGTGCAGAGCTGCCTGTGGCAACTCCCTGCTTCAGCAGCCCAACAGATTGTGTCGTTATTTCCACCTGAGACTGGTGCTTGTCCCAGTGTCCACCAGTCTTACCTGGCTGAGGAACTGTATGACATGCTTGGGGTGGGAAGAGCATGGCTGTGGGAGTAGTAAGAACGTAAGCTGATGGAGGGGCTCTTGTGCTGGAGGCTAGGACTCCATGTGTAGCATTGGCTACTGGTACACTGGGATTGCCAAAGCCAGGCTCTGCAGGTTTGCCTTCTCTATTGTAAAACCTGCTTCCAAAAAAGAGCTGTTACTTGAAGAATAAGCATTCACTCAGGGTCACTTTACAGAACATCTATTGACTGATTTCACCTCTTGGGGTGTTTGATGTAGGGCTGCTGTGGCTGGCAGCTGCTGGCAGGAGGCCTGGAGCCTCCGAGAGCAGGGAACAGATGAATGTAGCGTTAAGAGAACCCTTTCCTTTCTCAGCTTTCTTAACTGAACGTTTTTGTATGTTTACAAACTATTTCTGTGGCTCATTTCACTGTTTACAATTATCCTTTTTTTTCCCCCAGTTGTCATAGATGTCATTTTCAAGTTCCATTTATAATGGGAAACATATGCATGACTTTGTCATTGTTGGCATTACCTGGCTTAGTAGAAATTATTATTTTTAATCAAAGGCAAACATACTGATTAAGGATGCCACAACACTCCTCTGCCTATGGGGAACATTAACAGTTTATAAATTGTTCTTGGTGACAGTTCAGTAGTGAATTACTTTGATATATATGGCTAATAAATTAATATGATTAAGTTAATGAGTAGTACAAGTGTTGCCAAACTCCACTCGTTGGGCTTTTAATGCTGCTCCACATTTGCAGCTCTAGCTTCCCCCTGTGGTGAGAGGATCAGTGCTACCTACGCACTGTCATTGTGATAAATGGCATATCCCACAGTGCCCTGCACTCCATCTGGTGTGTCCCCAAAATGAGAAATATTTTATACAAATCACACACTCAGAAGCTCAAAGGACTATAGAAAGATCTATTTTTTCAAACAATAATAAAAATGCATACATCTCTTTAGCAACTCTTCATTTTTACTGTCATAATGAATGCATATAGCTTTGGGAAATGAAAGCTCGTCTGAGTAACATAGTTAAGTTATCCACTACACAGTAAAGCTGACAAATAAGTTACATGCTCACTCTTACTTTATCATGAAATGTTCTTAGATAAAAAATGATGTTGGAACATCTATTTAACTGGATTTTAAAATTAAAGACCATGTATGCTGCATGATTGAATACCACCCTATCTCATGCCAGCAAATTTCTGTGCTGAAGGGAGCATGATTTGGAGTGAATGAGGAATGCAGGATCATATCATTACTCTTTAAAATACAGCCATTCACTAGAGTTCTGATAGTCTAAAAACTATACTTGGTGACTATGAGTCACTCTGTTCCTCTCTTCCCTTTTCTCTTTTAATGTTATCTTTCTTCAGGGAGCCATTTTTAGTGTCTGCTTTATCTGAGTGGGACATTGCATTTTTGACAAATGAATAGTTAAAGCTGTTGAGAATTTACTGAGTGGCTAACCTTGTTGTAAATTTAATTTACACGTAGTGTCAGCTACTAATTATTGTTCAAGAAGTCTGAAACTCAGAAATATAATTTCTTTTTTAAGCTTTTTGTGCAGATTTTTATAAAAAATGGATCCTACTGAGTTCATACATCTCTTGAGATGACAAAGTATGACCAATGTGGTCACAGTGAGCAAATTAAGACTGTACTGTCTTGACACTCAGGGTAGACCTGCACCAAATTTATTTTGACTTGAAGATAGAAGGGCATAATTTGAAAAAGTTGGGTGAAGTATCACAGAGGTAGCAAAATCACTCAGTTTTCATCTGTCTGTTTTTATCATCTGTGACATTCTTTACTACCAGCTTATCTGTTAGCCTGTCTGATGGCATTGAGGTCTGTAATGATCGTAATACCTGTCTGCTGCTCTCTGCTGCATCTTTAACTGACTTTGAAACTGTTTTAGCTCTTTTATGTCATCATTAAAAGATGCCTTAAAGTAAAAAATAATATCAAGAGGTATGAAAGACTTCAGTGCTCTCTGTTTTCTGGAGGACTGTTTTGGCAATAACAACACTATTGTAATTAAATAGTTTCTGTTATGTTTAATTTTCCTTCACAATAACATGGTAAAATTGACCAAATAGTTACAGTCTGAAATATGGATGTTTTCCATTCAGTACCTTGAACCAGTATCACAACAAATGTATTTAAATGCCTTATTGGGTATTTGTGTCAGAATCCCGGTCTGACTGCATAATGTACAGCCTTGCTTTTCAATATAGGAAGCTGTTTTTTTGTTTCACTGAAGTTACTGTCATTGAAGAATTTTTATGTTCATACTAAAGAAGAATGGCTTATTGATTTAGCTAGTTACTGGGCTTACCAAATACACTTGGGTGATAATCTGCTGGTAGGGAACCCAAGCATCCTCATATTCTGGGCTGTTACCTTGGGTGACATAAGGCCTATTCATGATTCTTTATTTTAAAAGCAGCGTATTTTTATGCTAACAATGCAAATTGGAATCTTATGGCATACAACATCAGAGACAAGGCACATAGATCCTCATTGACACCCCTGCTCTGCTTTAGATTTATCCAGCAGGAGTTCAGAAGACCTGTTAAGCTCAAGATATCTGCACACACTTAAATTTTTATTCCTGTGACTTTGAGAGGCAGCTCTCTGTAACGGTTTAAATAAATACAGGTGTAACTGGCTGGATAATGCACCTCTGGTTGCAGAAAAATGTTGATTCATCACCTATTTGCAATGCTAAAATCTACATTTACATAAATAATATTCTTTTAAAATGCAGCATTTAGATATAAATTAGATTTGGGTAGTGTGGTTTCCTAAAGGAAGGCTTTGTAAGGCTATATTTTGGTGAAATTCTTGGTATAACAACACTGTTGCAAATCACTTAGAAAAGATAGGAAATAAATCTCACTGGATTACACAGTAAGTGGGTGCTGTCCTTAGATCCAAGTTTTGCATAATTACAATTCTGGTCAGGTATGAAGTACTTCTGGTGTAATTCAACAGCTGCTGTGCTTCAGTCCTTGCCATACAGACCTCTGGAGCCTGAACAAGTGAAATACTTAGGCATGTTTTTAAGATTAATCAAACAAATAATCCCATTGATTTGGACTGTATTACTTGTTTGCTTAAGCAGAAGTGGATGGGTGCAGGCTGGGCAGTTGCCTGAGAGCAAACGGGTGTTTGTTCTCTTTTGCCCACATTGAGCAGCTCAGTGTGATGGGAGTCACTTGCACCTGGAGTCCAAGGTGATGGATGCAAAACATTGGTTCTAGTTCTTCTTCTCCTGGAAATATTTCTCCTAGACTTGAGACAGTGATAGCAAATAGAAGTTTTTCATTTGCTGCTACTGATTTCTGGTTTGGCCTTTGCATTGGTTTTGCAGAGGCGAGAGCTTGGTATGCTGAGAGAACAGGAGGAGAAATATGTTCAAACTAGGCAAAGAATTATGTATGTGATCAGGAGCGGATAATTTGAGTCTGTCTATGAAAAGTAGTGAAAAATTGCCCTGGTAATCTGGGGGAGAAAATTTTGGCATATTCTATATGCCTGTGCAGAAAATGGAGAGAAGCAAGTTCAGCAATGAAGGCTGCCTTACAGTCCTTTGTGGAGAAGCTGCTCATGTAGCTGATCTCCCAAGGAGCAGACCTTTGCTATGTAGAAGGTACAGTGGCTGCAGTTGATGTTTCCTCCTGTGCAAGAAGAATGTGCTCTTCTTTCAGCCCTTCCCAAGTAATAAAACATGATGCCAAGTGCTGGCAACAAATTAGGATTCATGATGAAAAGGAAGCATCTCTTACTGAGCATCTTGAAGCTAGCATAACTAAAATAGATTTCACTGTCTGATCATTCTCATTAAGTGACTGGGACCATATTATGATTTCACTGGAAATGTATTTGTATAGTATAAACTATTTTATCACAGTCAACATTAATTGGTGTAAAGAAGACCAAGCTGACTTAATGAGTATAGTATCAATCTCCATCCTTTTGCTGAAGAGAGAGACCTCTTCAGTTTGCAGAGAGGTATGGTGATAGCAACTGGCATTGCTGCTATCCTGTTGTACTAATTTAAAGATAAATGTAATACCAGAATTCTGGAGGATTCAGTCTAGAAACTGAATTCATCCTGAAAATCCTTTGCAAAGAAAAATAATTCCTTGAGCTCCTTACCTCCTGTGACTTGAATATGAAAAGCTTTACTTCAGAAGGAGAAGCATTTTATATAATACATGCCTGAATGTAAATGACAGACATTTTATTAGAAAAAGAAAGCCTTTATTAAAATATAATGATCTACATTGTTTTTATGTAATCTAATGAATTACAGTAAAAGCCTGAGAAATGAGCTGGAAAAGGTAGAGTACTCTCCCATGAAAGCAAGCTATGATAACCTTTCTGTAATTCTTTAACATGTTGAAAGAGTATTTCTACACAGACTTATTAAATTAAGCAAGGTCACCTTTTGATTTTATTAACAGATTTAGTTTGCCAGATCATGGACTTTGATTCTGAAAGATGTGGATGAATCATGCAGTAACATACGTCAAGTAGAAAATTGGTTATAAAATGTTACATAATTTTGATGCACATTATTTCCTTGTTTTTACCATTGCACAATGGCAAAAAAATAAAATGCTTAATTACTTTTTTTCACATTTGCATATTGATTGGATGTGCTTAGGTCATAATGATATTTCTAAGTGGATTATCCTGACTGGGGCAGTCTCAATCTAGTATTTGCATAAAGGGAAGAAAATATTCTTTTCAGTTGTAATATAAAAGTTTGTTCTTTTGTTACGCAGTATACAATCATTACTTTGAAAGGTTATCTGTAAGTAATAACCACTGAACTGGTCATATGCTTAAAGATGAGCATGCATTTATCAGTCTGACCTCAGTTCAGCAAAGCAGGAATAAAACTGACATCATGTCATGCAAGTTGTTCATATGCAATCCCAAATCTCTGTAAGTATATTAGTATTTTTGTATAATATATGTGAGGAGGAAAATGATATTTAATAGGTGGTACATTAATTTAACACAAAATCTTGCTGTAATTGTTTATAAAGAATTTCTTAGTAATTTCTCATTAAGACAGAAAAAGTTATTTATACTTCCAGTCTCATGGAATTACTTTTTTTTCCTGCATTTGCATTTGTCACCTCTCTTATCTAAGTAATGCATAAGTTCTTAGCTGATATATGTAACACAACTGAGAGCATCCCATCAGTAGCTCCAAACCTTATGTAAGTAAAGGAGGTAATGGAATAGATTGTTTTCATATTGCATATATGGTTTCAAATGCAAATACACTATTGTACAGATGTAGGTAAATCTCACTGCTGTTAGCAGCTCAGTAGCTCTGTACACATATGCAGAAGACTCTTGCTACTGGCGGCACACAGACGGGGAGCAGCAGAGTGCAGTTGACTTGGCCCTGGCAATTGCAGAGCAGGTGACTTGATTACACTGAAATCAGGCAGAAAATGTCCTCTTCTGGCCACTCAAGTGAATCAGTCAAATTATCGAGTGGCAAAACTAATTCTGTGCCTTGGGCCATCAGAGCTGCCACTTCCTATAAGTCAAGCCTTCACTTAGTGTGAAATTGTTTTTTATTTTATTCTTTTTCATTTATTATGCTTATTTCAGCTAATCCACTTGGTGAATGTGAATTACCCAGTATGCTAAAGCTGTTTCAGATGTGCAGCCTTCTCATGTTTTAATGGTGAAATACAAGGAGTGCTCTCCTTGTAAGGCACTCCCAACTCTGCTATGACCTACACAGTTAAAGTAATATTTCAGTTTTTCAGATGAGAACTCAAAAGGAGAGAAGAGTTTGAATTTGGTTTAAAATTAACTAGAAGTGCATATGGTTGAGCTTTCTTTTAAAAGCAAATATAATTCAGATGGGTCACATTTTTAAGAACTAAAAACATAACTGCAATGATCTGTAGGCCGTTAAGTGCTGGCTAATTTGCAAGAGTTTGATGAAACAAATATTCCTTTGGAAAGCATTGAATATGGTTTCCAACATTAAAATACTGCCTTAAATTCTGGCAGAAACAAAGCTGTGATCTGCTTAAAGCACTCATACAGGTGATAAACCCTAGGCAGTGCTTGGGTATATAATTCTGTACAAATGGCAATTTCTCATGTGTGTGTGCCCTCTGGTACATAGCATTAACATTTTCCAATAAGGAAGAGCAAAACATATGGAATCTTTTATTTTAAGCAAAGAAAAATCATGAAGATTAATGAAAATAAAAAGTAAAATGCCTGTGGGCAAGGTAAGTTACAGGGGAGCTGCTACAGCAGAGTGCGTCAGAATAGAAAAACAAAAGTAGCCTGAAGGCACCTCCCATAGGCACCTGAAGATAGGTTTCTTTTACGTACAAGTGCAAAATACATGGATATATGTGCATCGTATGCTGAAACAAAGAAGTATGATTCAGGAGAAACCAGTTCTATTGTTTTAGCTCATATTCACAGTGTTATGAGCTGACATACATCTTGGGCAGATGAGGGGACTTGAAGGGTGGAAGGAAGTAAGCAGAGCCTCAAAAAGAAAAGTTGAAAGGATCATACTGTGATTAAGATGGATGTATTGCTGACAGTGTCAGAGCAACAGCTGCTAAATCTAGGAGGCACTTGAAAGAGTCTCTCTATTTTGTTATATATGGAAGTCAATAGGTTATTTGGGCTAAGAACACTCTATTATTCAAATTCAGCTGACCCAGAAAGCCTCGCCATCTTTCACTGGCAATTCGAAGGGCCCTGCCATATAGATGGTGGTTTCGGTATTTCCCATTACAGAATTGTTCTGTGTAGTCTTGTATAACATATGGGGATATCAATTGTCACTTTTTCCCCACAGAAATGTATTCGATTAGTCTGTATCAGGCTTCAGAAGGCTATTTTATGTTTGCAGCTGGATTAGATTGCTGAAAACTTGTCACCAGAATCTCCTTTTCAAACCTTTAAAACATCAAGGAAATGTACTAAAAATTGTTTGGCTTTCTTGTTCTGGAACTGATTCATTAATTTTTTTAATTATGAATAACATTTCTTCACAGTAGGTGATCAGTCCTATGTATTAGCTAAGCATGAGCCCTAATCCTGTTGAGAATTTGTGTTCATTGATGGGAAGTTTTCAGTGTGGATCTCAGGAAAATATCCTGAGAATAGGTGTTTTGCCCATTGATACGAACATGTCCTTCCCTTTCTGATGTCTCTCTTGATCTCCATTTTTCATTGCATCATATTACTCTGTCCTTACTCTTTATTTTTTTGCCCTTGACTTTTATGTCTACACTACAATTTGTGTTGACCTTGAAGTTGCCCTCAATTAGCTGAGCCATTTCAGTATCATGGCCCACAACAAAATTCTCTGCACCGTGTTTCTGATTTGAAAAGCAGAGCCATCCTAGAAGCTGGTCTGTGACCATTTTTCTTTTCCTTTCAAGTTAGTGTTTATTTCCAGACAGTAAAGAAAAGGAGTGATACAAAAGAGATAGAAATCAGAAGCAATAAATCATAGGATTCCTTTTGGAGGGTTTCTTGTGCTCAGGCCTGCAGTGTCTGTGCCACCTGCAAAAGGAGGAGCATTAGAAAAGGTTTCATTTATCTCTGAAAGTTCAACAGACCTCTCAGGATCCAAAGGGGGTGGCTGCCAGGGATCAAGATCAGGAATTTGATGAATGATGGTCAGAGCAGGTTAGGCTGGCCTCATGTTTGGCCCTACATAGGAAGAGGGTGTTAGAGTGGCTGGAGTGCAGTATGGTCGGGGTTCTTGTCTGTGCCACTGATGACAGAAACCCCAAGATCCTGCTTGTACTTCTCCTTCTACGGCTGTGCTTGGTTGTGTGCTGTGCACTGGGTATGAAAAGCCTCTGTTTATCCAGTCTCATGGCCTGTTCCCATTCTGTATTGGAATTTGTTCTCTCAACAAAGTTCTTTACTGACAACAACAAACCTTGCTATCTCATGGCAAGGTGAGGAGTAGTTTTGGCTTATGAGTAGACAGAGATGAGGATAGTTAGTGTTGCTATCGTGAAATACCTGGTACAATCAAAGTATGGCCTTTGATCTCCTTGGCTGGTTTCTGTTCTTTTTTGCATCTTTCTTTTATCATTCATCATGTATTTTTCTGGTTTTCAGATTCTGATCTATTGAGCAGCAATGGTCTGAATGGCTATTTGTGTAACATTTCTCCAACACTTCTCTGCTGATGAAGTAAAAATAACAGTGAATTCCAGGTAGCTAACTAGATAGTAAAATACTGCTTAGTTTTAGGATTTATTACCTGTGTATTTTTAAAGGCTGATTAGCCACTATGTTAATTGAGGAACTAGGTGGTCTTGATAGCGAGCTGATTCTCCCTGTTTTCCAGCTCAAGAAGATCATACTGATTTTTAAAAGAATTGGTGAACTGTGACATCTAATGTTATCACTTCCATGTCACACATGCTTTTACTAGATGACAGCCAGTAATATAACTCCAGTACTTGTATCTTCTGCATAATCAAATTCTGGTTTTATCCATCTTCTGTGAAGTAACAAATGGAAAATGTATTCATGCCATTCAGTTGCAATTGGACAGTTAAAAATCACGATGAAATGCTTTTTCACACATTCTAGCCAAGGGGCTTCAAGTAACTCTTTTTAAATGTGCTCAACAAACAGTAAACTGTTTCAGCTGCGTCTTTATTTTTTTAAATTTTTTATCTTTGTAGGTTTTTTATTTGATAAAATAAGGTTATGTGTTTAGAATCAGTTACCAAGATCAGTCATTTGAATGTGTTAGCTTTTGACCTGTCCTTCAACAAGAAGTTAAATATAAACAATTTCCTCTTAGCTTTTATGTTATATCCTAGTTTTAAAAGTTTTAGAAATAAAACTTTTTATGAAGTGAAAGATGTAAGCAGTGTCTTGGTTTAACTGTGACTGAAGATTCATGATCTAAATTGATAAGATAAAATAGGTTGATATTGGTATCATCAGTCCAGACTTGAAACCATGTCAGTATTTACTACTGATGAAGTAGTGTGTCTTTACCTGTTTCTACACATTTACAAGGAATGGCATGAGATCTGTGCTAGTCCTGGATAATTTTTTTCTTCAGCACCTAGATCACATTCCCCTGCATAAATTTAAGTTTCAGTAAAACTGGATTTCTAGTGTAAATAGTTGTGATTTGCTTTTACTTTGTATCTCGCTTGGAAAAATTTCAAGTTGCAGGTTACCTTTGTTTGAGGACAGTTCATAAAGACAGAACGTTTTGCAGCATTATTTGGATTCAGGGGAATTCAGGGGCTTCTGGCAATTTAGGCAGGAACAGTACTTTGGATAACAGTAGTTACTAAGGATAATACAGAGCGGGTCACATCTTGATCTTAGAAGGCTCTCAGTAAAATTCTGCCTGCATATGAGTAATGAGAGCAGACTTTCACAGTGAAATTGTTGAGCACTGTTACAGATTAATTAAAGTTACAGTTTCTCAACATTTGCATTCTATTTGGGGTGTCACTTCTAGTAAGCCTTTTAAAAACGTAGTGGTTCAAATGGAAAAGTTTCAGCAAATTGTAAATGTAACAATGAAGACTTTTGTTCCTCATTAAACCATTTCTTGATGTTTCCTGATGTCTTTTCATCTAAACACTTGCTAATCCCAGAGCTCTGACAGGCAAGGCCTGCTGAATTAGGCCAACTACTGCTACAAATAGCTACTGCACATGAAACAGTAATCATTGCTTTCCAGTCTATTATTAGATTAACTTCATAGGGATTGCTTTTTTCTCCTGTGAGTTGATGCATAAATGACATGCTTTACCCTCCAATAAATCTAACAGCAGAGTGGCTATGACATGATGTTCGTACCCTTAGTCCCATGACAGATTATTTTTGATGGCTGTAGAAGTTTACAGCAGCTTGAAACCATTAGAATTTAAAGGCATCATTGAAATTTTACAGTGTACCTGGTTCAGACACAACAGGGCTTGTACTGGGCTAAGTTTGCAGCGTATTGGCTTGGCGTCATGATTACCTGTCACAAGGTCTGTCTTAGTTACACTGTCGTTCAGAGAAGGTAACCAGTCTTACAGCACTGCATTCTTGCGGGCCCTCCTTGGAGGGCGTACGTGTCTGTGCGTAATGTTCCTGTGCTCAGAGCTTTCACCTGGAGATAGTTGAAGCAGTTGAGCACATGTGGAGACCATGTTATGCACGCACAGTACTTCATATACTTGCATGGATGAACATACTGAAAAACATTTGAACCTTTGTTGCTTGTTTTTAAGATTTTTATATTGCTGACCCTCACTTTTTCTCAACCTAGCAATTAATAGAAATTTGCATTCTTAGAGGGTGAAATCCAGTTTCTGTAGCATGTGTGTGTGCTCTTAATAGTGCTTCTTTTTTTTCCCAGGCCTAAGAGCTTTAGTTTTTCCTGATGAAACCCAAGCAAAGTTTGCAAAGCTCAAGGCACTTCAAATCCAAGGTGTTTACTACCATTTATATCTCATGTGAATGAGAGGCTCTGGTTCTAAACTGATTTACCTGTTGTTTCATACAGGTGTCTAAAATTTGCTGCATATAGACTTAAGAATCGTAACTATAAAACTGCTATCTGACTTAATAGGAAGATACACAGTGATTTCTGTTGATTTGTATGTATGTTTGTACATACCTAACTAGCATCATACCAAATTGAGCTCTGTAGATTTCTATAAATATCTCAATAGATTTCTATTCTGCATGGTTCCTAAACAAATTTAAAAATAAATAAAGTCTTTTTCATCTAACAGCTCTGGTTTTGCATTCTGAACGCTGTGATTGAACCTACTTGTGTTCTTAACTTCTGTTCTATAATAGGTATGTCAAGGAGATTCAGGTCGATGAATCTGGTATCAAGTAGAGAGCTAGTCTTAACAGAGATCTACTGTAGCCTGGCAGTTTTGTATTTGACAAATACCCTTTTTGAGGAATGGTATCATAAAAAATAAAATATGAAGGTAGTATCCATGATACATACTGTTGGTAGGTAAATATGAAATTCTCCAAATAAAGCTTTAAAGTATTTTCTCTAATTAGACTGCACTCTTTTCTTAAACAGAACAAACAGATGTTTAGTAGTTACATGGATTGAGTCCCTTAGTAAGTTGGTTTTGGAAATGAGTTCCCAATTCTGCATATGCTGTGGTCACAGGCTAGCTTTTTCAGACTACTTTTAGCATAACTGACCTTTTCTGTTGAGGAGAAAATATAGAACAGGAAGTGACAAACAGTTGTTGGGTTTTGTTTTGGGTGTTGTTTGTTTGGTTTTGTTTTGTTTGTTTGTTTTTTTAAGGAATTCTTAAACTCTGTAGTTTTATATATCAGTGTGCTTCTAATGTAATCCTTTTGGAAATAGGACTGATTGTATTAGGGTAAAATACTTGCGCCTTAAGAGGAGAATGATTAAAAAAGATACTGGAAAGGCATTTGAGGTTTCTAAATGTGAACTTCCACTACTGAACCCTGAGCATTAAAGGCTATACTCATTTAGTCAGGAAAGAGAGTGAATGCTTTCTGTACCCAAGCATGTATTAATTTTGGTCTGATTAGAACATCTTGAAATTTGATTGCAGGTGTTCACAGCATTCTTGAGCAGGCTTTGAGTCTTATCTCTGTGGTACGGTTTACTTGTGTATCTGAATGTCTGAGCTGCCTAACTGAAGTCTAGTTAGGGTTTGTCCACACACTGTTGTAACACAGTACATACGGGCTGAGTGGGTTTTATGATGCTGTGCTTGCCTGTGATGTCTGCAGGAGGGACCTCTTTTCTTTCTCTCATTATGGATATTTCTGCCTGTTTTGTGATCTTAAGTTTTATAAATGATGATGAAATTATAATCAGTTAGGATCTGCCTCAGAAAACCTTCTGCAGATGAAATAAAAGGTGTTGACAATAGAGGGAACCATACAATTCCAGAATTAGGCCATTTTTCTTCTGACCTGTGAGAGTCACAATTGAAGGGAGTTGAGGATTAATCCATTGTTTATATCCATATGTAACCTTGCAACATGTGGATTAAATTTTCTCTGCACCTGTAGTATAACATTTTCCTCATGCTATGGAATAATACCTTAACTAAAACCACAGCAGCTTTCTAATGACTTCAAAGAAGTGAAAAACCACACTTGGGTTGAAAGCATTTTATTGTTCGTAATTTTTAGCATAGTGCGTATAAAATGTAATAACTGATGAGTTTAGTAGAATAATCTCTATAACCATATGCAAGAAGCATGCTTCATAAGTTATATACATCTTTAAGAACTATTAACTTTTATAGAATTTGCTGCAACAAATCATTCTGGAAATGCTGTATGCTTGTGTTCTCAATTGAGGTTCCAACATTTGGTTGAAGTATCTTCTGTTCTTCTATCATCTCATAATTTCCTTCAGAGAACAGACAGAACAGTCTGTGTGTTGGGTAGGAGGATGAGGGAATGCTAATTGAAACCATGCAATAAAAAGGTAATTTAGCAAAACTATTAGGTTTGGGTTTTTTACTATTTTAAGCCTATTATTTTTAAAATTACATATGTATTAAAAAGGCTGTAAAACTACACTGAATGTCAGCACATTGCATCTTAATTCTCATTTTCCTTTGCATGAACAGTAAAATCTTTATAAATTGAAAACTAAAATTAATTGAATAGACTTCAGTTGAACATTTTTATGTTTCTGTTTGGATTAAAAAAAGCATATTGTAGGCTTTTTCAAGAACATTTAATGGTTTCTAACATTGACCACACCTCAAAAAAGTACAAGAAAAAAGTGCTGATGGAGAGAAACAAAACCCAGAAACAAATGCTAGCTAGCATTGTATGATTTACAGCTGTGTTTACTGCTGTAATATAATTGCTAACACCCATATCTATTGCTAGATCTAGTTCTCCATCCAGTGAAGAACCATTATTCGCTACTACTTTTTTCAGCCTTTACTAAATCCAGGATACTCATATATAAACAAAATGTATTTTTATATGAGTATATTAATAAGTTAGAACTACTGTTTGTAGCAAAACCCTCTGTTATTCTTAATAACAAGAAATTAAAAAGTGTAGGAATTCATTAAAACTGATACCCACCATTCTTGATCTTGGTCTCAGCGAGGCATAAGGTAGAATAGTGCCAATTTCACAAAGCATTAAAAAGGTTTCTGAATCCATAGGTAAAATGTTTCCATTACCAAATCTTATATTAAACCAAATTACAAGATACAGATTGGGAAATTCATATGGCAGTGAGAATAATCTAAAGCTTTTATTTCCTGTTGATGATTATTGCATTCTGTAAATCAATAAACATACATATTTAAAGCTACCAAATAATTGATGCTCATGAACTCCTTTTAGATCACTGTGTGACTCTTTAAACAACTTCCGTATGGAGTTACAGTTTGAAATGAAGGTGAGTCTTTTGAAAGTTTAAGTAGTTTGCTGCATGTTTACATCTATGAATACTGTCCGTATTGGATGTCAAGGTAGAAAGATGCAAATCAAGTAACATGGAGTTTGCTGTCCTTGTAAGGGCAAGGAACTTCTTTTGCATTTGTTGTCTTGGCATTTCAATTCACCCCTGTTAGGCTCCTGATAAACAGTAACAACTGAGGTCATAGCAGAAAGTGAAGTTACTTTTGCTGTAGTGGCCTGTGTTTACAGGAAAGGCTGAATCTTGACATTGATTCCTATTAATTACTCTTGCATTTCACGCCATTTAGCTTGGGGTCACTTTGAAGGTGTTCAGGAACCTCATGGGCTTGATGACTCAGTCATAAGGCAAAGTTGAAGAGTGCTGTTCTGAATTTAAATATATGAATCTATATTGTCTAAACTGGGAGGTTCTGGTATTGTTTTTTGTAGTTTCTAAATTTTATAAGAAAATAAATGTGTTTTGTAAGCGTTTTAAAAAGAAATTGAGCACCCAAGTGAACTTTTGGAATATTTGCTGATGCACGACCATCTATATTTCACTGCCTCTATGCTGCTCATTTTTACCAGAAGCATCAGCAGCTTCTATTGCAGGCATGGAAGGACTATGTAAGGTTCACAGAGGTGGAGCCTGTGGGCTTGGTT
>JANHGB010014371.1:0-25997 GCA_026283785.1 Coracopsis vasa | reverse complement strand
ACAACAAAAAAAAAAAAAAAAAAAAAAAAAAGAAAATCCAGAAAACACTGCTGTTCACATTGGCCACTATTTCACATGTGATGTTACACTCCAGGCTTCAACTCTAAATGAGAAAATAAGCTGCACGTGTACGCACACACACACACAGCGGAGGACATGAGAACGCCAGCAACATGGTACTTCTCCTTTACAAAAAGGACAGAATTATTTTTCAAAAAGTGGGTAAACTATTTCTAATTACAACCAAAATAATCTAACAACCGATTCTAGTATTACAATTTTAGTTATGCGAACTACTATTGTAGATACCCAAGTAACACTTCACTTGCCAAAATAAGATGGAGGTAGAGAGGGAAGTTTCTTCTAACTATGGCTTGCTGATATTCTAAGAAATCAATTTAACTCTTAAAGTTAACATGGCATAGAGGAAACAAACATACATCAATTTTCCATCAGTAAATTCATTCCTTTAAAAGGCTGAGTCTTACTGGTTACTAATTTAAAACAGTTCCATCACTTGAATAAGAACAAATTTCCTTTCTTACAGTTCAACTGGTTTATTGTCTCAACAGAACAAACAATAATGTGCTGTTTAATAGACTAACCTTTATTACATTCCAAATAATTACATATAAAGTTTGATGTGTTTGGGTTGGGTTTTTTTTGGGGGGTTCAGGTTTTTCTTCATGCACAGAAGAAGAAATCATCTGGGCATATTATTGTTATAATAGTGTATACACTCATCTGTTACTCATAACTAGTAGTTACTATTACAGAGAGTTCAAATTAATGTTTTGGATTTATTCTTTTTTAATTACTTCTACACAAGCATGATGCCACAAGGGCAGAAAGAATGATTTTCTTTTTAGTCTATAGCTACAAACACTCTGTCTTCTCCCATCTTTTTACTCATCTTATGTGGCAGTAACTTTTTTTGTATATATACACAGATTCATATTGCAAGAATTACAGTATTTAATTAAAAAAAAAAATAAATAAACCACAAAACACCACCAAAACCCACACCAAGTCAAATCTTGATCACTCCACAACAGCTCTTCACTTGCTGTCTCATCTCTCCAACTCACAAGAGCACCCATTTCATCTCTCTATAAGTTTTTATCTTCTGCAAGTAAAAACCATCTCTCACCCTTCAAACATTTTCATTGCTTTTCTAGCATTTTTATGTAGAAGACAAACTAAAAATAATTCCTGTATGTTTCTGTAGAAACATGCTCAGTTTTCTTTTTTCCCCCCTTTCCCTTTTGATTGAATGCAACTAAATCCAAAATGGTTGTTTGTTTATACGCCGCTGGTACTTATATAATAATTCACCTCACAAAAAGAGGAGCCAAAAGTCCATGTTCTGTTTAGTATTTGGGAGTCTCACACAAGGGGCACAGGTGGCAGGGAGCTCTCCTTCCCTACTGATGCTGTAGAGGCCAGCGAACACGCTACATCTCGCAGGCTGTCAGCACTAGACAAACACAAGTGAATGTGTCAGACTATCTCCCATACCCTATGACTATTATTACCAATTGCAACTATCACTGATGGCACTATGCTTCACATTATTCTTTCCTCTTCAAAAATATACAACTACAGCTTTTCTTTTAAGCCACTGTGTTGCAAGACCAGTGTTAGGAAGCTACAATTGATGTAACAGCAAGGATCCAGACCACAGTGAGTGAAATTCATCAGCTACTGCAGTCAGTGGTGGACCTAGTGCTCTGCTCTTACTGCTTTACTGCTTCTGCCAAGCCATGCTTTCTCTATCAGTGAATATTCTATGTAACTTAAGATATAAAAGGGCAGCATCAAAACAGGCTGTAAGGGAAGTCATCAATATTGTGATTTCTACCAAATGTTCACATAAAGTTTTGTTTCTAGATTTGGTGTTCAAGCCACAGAGATAGTTTACAAAAAAAGCACCACTGAAGTAAAGGAATCATGATAATTTTGAAAGATCCAGCATTTGCTGGATCCCTGCTTATGTTTCTCAGGCTTTGTGGAAGTAGAGAGTTGCAGGGGGTATGCGAGTGCAGGACTAGAATATAGAGGCAGCAGGTGTCTAAGGTTTTTTACTTCATAAGCATTCAGCAGAAATACAAACCCGTTTTCATTCTACAAATCTCCATTGAGCTACAGCTCAAATTCTTTTAACCCTTCCACTTAACACATTCAAATAACTTCCAGAGGTATCAGTTTCATAGCCACTAAACAAATACAGACTGATTGCAGTGACCTAGCTTTCTGGACAGCACTGCTTCAGCTTTCTTTTGATCACTATTATTCAGCTGTCCTCAAAAAGCTGTCTCTTACTGCCTATAATACTCAGGTGGCTTGACAAACAAATTTTATCTTTAGATGCACATTGATTATTGAGCACTCCACTAACCAAAAACCCCACCTTTCTTACATAAAGAAGGAATGGACTGCATTTCCTACACCAACAGCTGCGCCCTGATCAGCCTTCCCAGTGGTTCAAAACTGAACTTGCAAAGAAATCTGCCCGCATTTTTATAAACTGGCTATATTTGCAGTCAATGACTTCCCTCTAACTTGGGCATATGCAGGCATACAGTTTTTAACCACAAAAATTCTGGCATCCTGTCCAATACCATACAGAGTGTCCTAAAAAGAGGTATATAAAGACAGCAAGAGAAAACTGTTGCTGGGGTACTCTATCCACCTATCACCTGTCTGTTCCAGGTACTCACTCTCTAGCAATGCAAAGCTGAGGACCAATTAGCACTCTCACAGTAGTCAGCTTATGAGATGCAATACCACCAAAAGTCTAAGCAAGTATGTATGGATTCTCCATTGATCTACAGGAACATCATGCTATAGTTGCAAAGGACCACTTAAGATTTAATTACAACTGGAAAACTTATATCCACTTAACTAGAACCATAAAGGACCAATGAGAAATACTAGGATGAGGTTAAAGAACTAATATATGCATCACTGTGAAAATCTTCCTCAAAGCAAAGTATATCAGGCCATAGAACAGTCTCACTGGGTACATGGCAGTACCTTTTTGATGTTTTATACTAGAACAAAGCAGAAAGCTAGAAAATGAACTGTGGAGATTCACTGTATACAGGCAGAAAGATTGGATGATTTAACTGGTCTTTCCACATTTAAATTCCATGATTCAGTAGTCCTGAGCTTTATTTAATCTTTTCCAAAAGCCTCACACAGTAGTAAAGCAGAGAACCAATTTATATCTAACAACAAATATTTGTAATTCACTTCCAAGGATCTTTATAAATATTCAGCATTCTCCCAAATCAAAACAGTTCTGTTTGTATCTACTCTAAATAATCTGAGTACAATGTTTCATAAGACAAATATATTACATTCAAACAGAAAACATATCATAAGACAAATAAGGTATAGACAAACAGAAAAAGTAGCAGATGCTCAGATGCGCAAGCAGCCTTTAGGATTTCACCGTCACCATCACAGAAAACAAGAGAAACATAGATAGAAGGATCCTCTAGTCATGTTGTGCCATAATTTGAAGTCTTACAGACTTTTGCTTTGTGCAAAATGAAGCCCAAACTCATGCCAAAACACACCCATCTGATACACTTTCAGTTTACACTTACATGCTACACTGATGCCACAGTATATACATAAAGAGAATGCAATTACTGTATTAGCACTTGTGTTAAACTTCCTTTCCTTGTACTAGTAAAGTTAGTGTTTCAGTCCTTATGAATGTTTCTCTAAAGAACTGTCAACTGCCTTCACATCACTTGGCCAATGTACTTGCTTCCTAGAGAAAGCAACCTACCAATTCTCCGAGTTTAATGAAGTGCACTTTCTTGACGCCTACTGTCTTTAATCATAGGATATATTACATCTTCTGAAAGCAGTGCAAACTCCTATCTGACAGACAAAAAAGCAACAGGAAAATTAATCAGAAACCTGAAAGTTAGCCAAATGGTAGCCATGGAAATGCTAGCTATAGGCAAACAAGGCCAAGCAACTGGAGGAGTGACTGAAAGGCTATTTATACATTGCATACAGCCTCAAAACTTTGGTCCTAGGTTGCAGTAGTGGATTTTTGGACCTGTCAATTACATGGCTTCATGCAAATGAAATTAACTGTACCTTAAGAGAGGTCCTATTTCTTTGGCACTAAGCATAAGTAATTACCATTAATGTCAGTGGAAGTTACATGCACACATTGAGAGGGGATTAAGCAGTTTATAAATAACTTGGAAGGAAGAAGGACAGACAAGGGACAAATATGCAGAAGTTCTTGGGAAGGTAACATATTTAGGAAAGTGCACAGAATAGATTATCCTTATCCATACAGTACTTCGCATGCAGCCATTTATTTTTTCGTACATTCCTGTTCCCAAGCTGCAGAAAGTGAAACTGTTCACTTTAGGGGTTTTCCAGCTTCAATTCTGTCATATTCCCATATGTTTGATTTCTACCAGAGTTCTGGCAAACTAATAAAATTGTGCAAAGAAACACAGAATTGCTTTGCCTATTGCAGAATCCATAGCCACTAATATTTAGGATAATCAATTTTAAAACTGCATCAATTAAACTGGGGAATAAAAACAATTATGAATTAAATAGAAAAAGCTAAAATTGCACATCCTAACTAGTCTCACAAGTAGCACCTCCCAAATCATCAAGAAATAAATTTACTTAAATTTTGATTGAAATGTTAGAATAGCTAACATGTTTGGGAAAATGTTTACAGATAATTCATGACAAGACAAATCTGTAATTAATTAGTATTTGTTATTTATTGCCAATTAGCAGCAAATAAATTAGCTGGTTCATAACATTGTTTTGTACGCCAGTTGCACACTAGATTAGATGGAGCCCATCGCTGTGCAAACTTCTGAAACTCTTAAAATTCAAGTTTGGCAAAAGTTTCCATTTGCTAGTGCTCTAAATGTTAGCAAATTATATAACCACTCAATTTTAACAGAATAATATTGATGATGAGATGAGCAGAGAAAGCATAGCAAAGCCTGGTAGGATATATTGCACATAATAACTGAAACTAAAGCCTCTCTACCAGCAGCTCAGGACACAACAGACTTTTGCATCATCTTTATCAATGGGAAGCCAGCCAGACCTGTTTATCAATGGATGGAAGGCAGAGCTATTTCATGACAGTTTCCAGGCCCCTCCATCTCCATGTTTATTTAGTTTCAACTTGGAGCAAGCTTTGCATCTGGCACACCCCTTCACCATGCCAGAGGGCTCTAAGAGAGCCTCACAACTAGGAAAGGTTTAAAGTCAGTTTAGACCTTCACCTGCCAGTGCTGCAGGTACTGAATTTTAATAAAAATAATTTTATTGAGTATAAGAAATTAAACGTATATTTTGCTTATCTATTTGTAACATTTCACTTATAACTAAATTTTAATATATCATGATTTTACATAATTGCTCTTGTTACTAGAAATAAACTTCAAAGTTTAAAAGCATAATATATCCCAATTTACTGAAACATTAGCTTTTCCAGCAACTTTGGCTAGCTTCCCCTAGGCAAAATTCACTATGGAAAGAACAAATACTGTCAAGCCTGTTCAGCACAATGGAAAACCCTTTCTCTAAAGCCAGGACACTGTTAAGGTATAAGGCTAGTCAGGCTACTCGTTCATATTAGAAATCAAGTATTTGAAGACGCATGCTTCTTCTAGGGAAGAAACACTAAGCTGAAACAACATTCTTATGTGCTAGAAGAAAGTACATCTTTAAAACGTTTGTTACATTGTAAATGCCACTCTGGACTACAGAGACAGAAAACATAGCTCTCTGGTAACCAGATTAAATGCCAAGGCCACAGCTTTATTGAAATACAGTAACTCACACTACAGAATTACCTGACAGCCAATAGTCCTTGCAGTAGTAAATAATGAGAGCCCAAGGCAAAACACCATATACATTGGACCTCAAAGAAATGCAGTCCAGCCCTAATGTCAAACACCTAAGTCTACCAATACTCATGAGATTTGAACTCTTGTGATTTGAGGTATTTAAGATGAGGTAATATCTTTATATGACAATAAAACTTTGCATTGTAGTAACTCTTCCTTTCCTGTCTTACTGCACACACACCAAAAATTGGTGAAAGAAGGTCTTAAGAACAACAAAAAAAAAAGTGTCAGCCAGAAAAATCAAGAGTATTTCACTGTTTTCAAATAAATCTAGCCAGCCAGAAGACTGAATTCCCAGCATCTTTTCAAGGGTATTCAAGTAACTGCAACATCAGATAAAGTGCAAGTTACTTATTACTTGATTCACTTAATGTGTAAAGTGCATGCATAATTTGTCATTGGAACCACCTAGATGTTTATACATACACTAACATACCTTGCTGAAGAAAATAATCCCACTGCTTGCTCACTTCTGATCTAATGCATCTATTTATTTTCAATATCGCACTCCTGTACTTCAAAAGTTATAGATCCCTTTTAATGCGAATTTAAAAAGGACACATTCCTCACATCAAGTTGTTTCCTTCCCAGCTCAATACTTAAAATCAAATCCACCAATACTGCATGTGTTTCCCCCTCACCCCAAAAGTATCACTGTGGAAGGAAAGGTAGGATTTTTAAGCCTTTCTTCAAAAACATACTTCTTATTCTAATCTTTTTAGTTTCTTCACCAAGAAGCGGAAAAAAAAAAAAAAAAAGAAAAAAGCAAAAATTGTTTCCTGAGGACACAACGCTTCAATCTGGGAAAAGCTGATCTTTCCTGTAATTCATATTAGCTTGAACAAGATATCAACAAAATTCTCCTATCTATTCTGGGTTTTATTTGTCCATAGACAGGTGGACTAAGTAATGCTTCAGTCCAAACATACAAGAAGTACAAAAAGGGACAGACAAACTTTAAATCCACAAATAGGAGGAACAGTCACTAAACCCTGCTCAAAATCTGCAAGTATAGGGTTTAGTGCAACTGGTACAACCTCCAGTTTAACTGGGACCTTCTACAAGCTCATGACTTGCAGGCTCCTGCTACATACCACTGTCTACTAAAATACATAAGGAAATAAAAAGACAGTCATTCTCAGTCACACATTAGTAGCAGACCAGTAGTAGCCTTTTTTCCCCCCTGTACCTGAAAAATAATGGCTTATGTCAACATGCATGTTTTCTCAGTCCCACGGAAAACTTGCATAGCTCTCACTCCTCTTCAGAAAGACGTACAACTTACTGCAATGTTATGAGCATTTGAAAAATAAATTACTATAAAGTTCTCTGAAAGTGGTCAGCTGTAATCAGTGGATATAACAAGGTAAGAGGGCTCAGAAGGAAAGCACAGGAGGAAAAAAAATAAACTATTTAGAGTTAAAAAGTCTCCTTCCCATTAACCCTTGCACCAAATCCCAAAGTCTACATGAAAAGCAACAGGTTGCATTAGATTTCAATTTTTTCTCCCCGCTGGGTAAGTGCTACATGTAAATCCATTAAGTCTTCAGAGTCTGAAACCTCTAAATGAATGCTCAGCCAAAAAAAGGTGATAGGACAAAGTGCCTACTAATCAACTCAAATCATCCAGGAAGTGAGGCTTTGCTAATGAATTATGGTAATTAGCTCTCGGCATTGGTCACTCTGCTGGCAGACTACTGCTTGCTCTGAACAATAGGAGACAGATTAAATGCAGTAACTCACATGCCTAACTCCCTTTTCCTATAGAGTTTGGAGCAGCATCTCATCTCTCTGGAACCAGAAATTCTGAGGTAGCATCAAAATCTAGGCAGGCCCAGGCACTCAAGTCCAACACTTAACCAACAGTTTGTCTAGGATAGCATGAGAAGTATACTCATTAATTCCTGTCATCCAACTAAAAATAGTAGTAATTTGATGTAAGCATTTCACTCAGCTGGAGAGGTCAGCAGCATTCTTATATCCCGTTATACGTATTTGACTCTAGTTAATTGCTGGAGGCTCTAGAGTAACAAATGAGAAAAGGGCATAGGCTCATCCTGCAGCCAAGATCACCATCGATATTGGCAATGCAAAGAGCTAAAGGAATATTATGATGTAAGTAGAGTTGAAAAATAGGCAGTGGCACCTCAGCCCCATATCACCTCTAAATAATCCAAGTAGTATACATTAGCTTAATGTTCCCTGCCCAATTTTCAGCAGGCATTAAGCCAAACTGCCATCTAGCCAGCTTAGATGAACAACAAAAGAATTAAAAAAAAAAAAAAAATAATCTGATAACCAGTTAAAAAACAAAATACCCAAGAAGTCAGAGAACAGTAAAACAACAGCTCAAGTCCAAATCTCAGGATGCTCCAGGGGGTGTGTGTGGGGGGAAAACACTCCACAGCCAATTAATGCTTTCCTCAGATTATGAAACAATTATGGTGTTTCCTGTGTCTTACATGCAGGCCACCTTGTAAATATGCTATTTACAATGCAGTGACTCAAGAAGCTGGGTGTTTTGTGGAATGCAAGTCCTAACATCACTTACAGCCGTGTGTGTACACACGAGAAGAAATGGTGCTGGAGATCCCAATGAGAGTGGAAGGTGAACAGCACACAGTGAAATCTAGGTTTCCAGCCTCTTTTCAAGGAGAAGAGAGGTAACTTAACTCTGAAGCCTCTCTTCACTTTGCCACCACCATGGGCTATGACCAAGGCAACTCAAATCCTGCCCCTCTACTTGGGGCCCAGCTCTACCAGCTGCAGTTTTGCTCCAAGTTACATGCCAGGCATGGGGCAAGGCTACGCTTGCAGCTGCATCATCTACAGCTGAAGCTGTGCTGCAGACAGCTTATTAAAAACTCCAGGTCTCCAGGATGCCAGTACATCTCTGCTCAAAAAAAACCAAAATACTCCAAAGTTCTTAAGCTCATTTGTCTGGATTTGTTTATGGCACTTGGGTACCCACACTTTGCCTCTCTCTCCTGGTAGCTTTCCAACTCTTGGCATGTACATAGCAAGCGGTGGCTTCACCACTGTAAACTGAGGGCACTGCTGTCACTGACAGACCTCATTTAAACTCTGTAGTATGTATGCAGACTCTTTATAAGAGGACACTGTGGCCTTCTTCAAGCTAGGCATCATAGGGTCATAAAGATCAGTAAAGCCAGACTAGTCACCAGGATCTATTTCCCCTTCACAGAAACGCAAGCAAGAAGAAAGGAGGCGTTGAGAAACCCAGGGCAAGTGCACAGTTCCACAGTCTTAGCTTCAGCAACACCTACAGGGTCATAGCACTCCATTCCCATGCAGGTGAGGATCCTTGGTTTTGGATGCTATGCCTTTAAAACAGACAGCCCTATGTAACGGAAAATTCCTGTTCCAGTATTTTGCTGTTCCTGGTAAGAGGAATAACCCTTCAATCTTTTTGCAACTCCTATGAAGCTTACACAGAGGAAATCCTACTTGGATTTCTTTTAAACCAGAATAACCTGCCAAAATATTCAAGGGAAAGAGCTCATGATAGTGTTATATTCTTTTCTGAAAGCTTAATTTAGACAACTACCAGCAGATCCCTTCATGGACACAGCAAAATCTTAAACTCTCTCTATTTGACTGTGCTTGCCTAAGGCATTAAATTCAATCCACCATGTCACACCTCAGTAACTCGACACAGACTAGGAAATTCTTACAGTCAGCTTCCCCAAGGGATTTGTTAAGTTTCACATACATTTAGTTGTGCAGTTGGCCTGTTCAAATTGATAAACTTGTTGCTCAATGCTTTCTGCTGCAGATTTTGTCACTGGGAAAAATAAGTATCATAGTGGTGGAAGGCAGGCTACTATCTTTCAGTAATAACCTTTTTTGTTGTTGGGGTTGTTGGGGTTTTGTTGGTTGTGGGGTTTTTTTGGTTTTTTTTAAATAATTACACATGCATTAACATTCCTATCTCTTCTTGAGAGGCATTTATTTTACAGAAGAGACAGGCAGATACTCTGGTGATGGGCACATTAAAAACGCCACAGACAAGATGAATGTCATTAACATGTGAAAAATGAATAGAGAAGACAGATACAAAAATACTATTCAATCCTACCAAATATAAAGGAATAATTCGCCACATGAATATCCTGTGCATCCAAGCATTACACATATACAATATGCAGGTTACTGATGAAGACTTCAGTATGGAAAAACACTTAAACACTCTAATTTTTAGTATGTAAGCAGTGCATTGGGGTCAATAGAATTACTCACTAGATTAGAGTTTGAGCATATGTCCAAGTATTTTGTTGGTTGAAGGCTAATATGACCCACATGTAACTATTACTTTTATAACGCTGTATTATAAACATCACTATGACATGTTATTACAGAGTAAAAGCAACTTCCTCCACCTTCAACTGCTGCTTATGGGTATAAGAATTACTAACCTACGGTATATGGCACAAAGCAAGTCAGCTCAACCCAGTATCTGCAACAGGTTTTGTCAGCATTAGCAGAAGATTGAACAGAGCAGAAACGCAGCAGAAAAGGGAGGCTGAAGAAATAAGAAACAAGAGCAGCCTCCTTTCCGTAAGTGTAACTTTATGGACCTACAGCAAGCAGAAAGCCTACAGTGCTGGCAAAGAAAATCAGCATCAAAAAGAAGCAAGATACGATGTGTCTTTTCATCAGTCTTTAGCACACAAATTAAAACTTCCTCTGTATCCTGCAGAGCTCCTCAATTACTTGTCATTACTATTGTGCAAGATAGAAAGCATTTAGTCCTCAGTGTGCAGCACAGATAGCACACCAGACTCCTCTTTCAGCTACAGAATCATGTATTTTGATGACAACCCAAAAAGAAGCAATTACTTTCTCAATCTTTCCTCAGATGCTTTTGTTATAAAACACAAAAAGCCTTATTATCAATCCCTGCACCTAAACTGCACAAGGATTTCCAGTGATGAAATGAATTTACAAAGATGAAGCACTGCAATACCATGGAGAGAACCATACAAACAAGTATCTTAGCTTCCAAGTTGTGCGGTGATCAGTGATCTGCAGTTTGCTCGATACTCTTAAACAGTTACTAGCTACTATAAACACTATGTGGCTATACTTGTGGCCTATTAGAAGACTGAAGGTTTACAGATTCAGAAATGGGAATCACAGTCTTTAAAAAGTTTCAGAATGCCACCATAAGCTTTTTTTTTAATATAATGTTAAAGTTAGTTTTGCAGTAGACAAACTGAATTTCTTTAACAGCTAAAATAACATCAAAATAAATACATACATATATTTTCAGAATGAGGATATAGACACAATTTATAAAGACTTAATATAGCTAGGAGAAAAATACATACTTATATATAACAGATAATTCAAGACATATATCCTAAAAGGTCAAGTATTTAAAAAAGTAAAAATCAAGATCTAGAAACTATGTACATACAGTCTCATGGCAAGTTCTGAAGAAGAAATAAAAGAGGGGGACATGCAACTTGATACTTGGCTACAGTAGTATGTCTACCTTATAAGACCTGTGCCAATAAACAAAATTAACCTAAGTACAGACTAGAATCAGGCCTATCTCAAAAAAACAAAAAAGCCACACAAAGCCAAAACCCAAGAAAACAAAAAAAAAACCAACAAAAAAAAATAAAAAAACAAAAAAAAAAAACAAAAAACCAAACAAACAGAAAACCCAACCCCAAATCACCTCACTACCCATTCTAGGCCAGTGCTCCCCACTTTTCTTTCTCATAAGGAAGGTGCCTGAGTAAGCAGACCAGGTTACAGAAGCTTTCATTCTGATTACCAGCACTGCACCTGACCTGTGAAGAAATAGGACTTCATCTTCAGCTGACTCAGTGATTAGAACTTCACAGGCAATGAATAGCTAAAGTCAGGGCAGCTACGCTTTCTTCACACTTGAATATAATGATTGTCACCTTCTGAAAGAGAATCTATACTAAAGGGAAGGGGAAATTTTCTCTAGCTGAAGTGCAAAAGAGCCAAACAACAGCCCATCTGCAGTAGCCTGCCTGTCTTTTGTAATTACACTACTGTATGTGCTGCTTTATACCTACTCAATTACATATTTATTTTCCCCTTGGGGGGGTGGGTGGTGGGGGGAAATCACAAAAACCACAACACCTCCCACCTACACACAACTTGCTGTATTTCAAGATGCAAAGCTGTCTTACAGTTATAAATGACTAATAAAAGGAACAAGCTTCTAAATATCTTGTTGGAATTACTTAATTGTCCTAATTTTACATTAGAGATAACAGCTTTGCCACCTAACACAAAACTTCTCCTCAAAACCACGTATAAAATGTTATTTGCATGGATTTTTTTTTAATGCTTTCTTTTTATGGACACATGGTTCAGTTTCTCTTTCAGATATCTGGATTGACTCACCAAGTAATCTGAAAGCAACAGCTTAATTAAACATACAGTACACACTTCAGAGATAAACGGGATCTTCCTCAAAAAAAGTTTAGTTATTTATGCAATCCATCTCATAAAAAGTTCTCTTAAGGTGGATGCAAGCCACCATTTCTGCAGGTAGAATGGGCTCTGCATCCAATATATCTGCAGTGATTGACCAACCACGTAAAATGTACTTCATACATTTGGAAAATAATCTGTGGGAGCTCTCATTTAAGGAATAATATAGCACCTAGTTAATCTACTCAATCAAGCTATCTATAATTCTCATTTCAAGCCAAATCTAGTTTATTGCTAAACTAAAGGTTTCTGTACTGCCCTAATAAGAAATAGTTGATTCTCTTGTCTGGAAATATCACAGGTCTTAGACAACAGTCTATTTGCTATGGTCAGCTCTTCAGTGATTCTTCACCTCTTTCAGAATAAGGCAAGCATTAAACAGAAAAGTGCATCTATACTACTTCTAAAGGAGCTATGATCAAGTACAAGCCTTGACAACCAGGATTTTGAGTAAAGGTAAAATTAATTTCATCATAGAAATCCTGAATCACTGGTGGCCAATGAAGAACATGTTAATTGGTCAATTCAGGTTGGGCAGAGAAGAGATTCAGACCAGCCCTGAACAGAAGGATTTGGGGGTGCTGGCTGATGAGAAACTGCATATGAGCCAGCAGCACACAGTCACAGTCCAGAAAGCCAACCGTATCCTGGGCTGCATCAAAAGCAGTGTGACCAGAAGGTCAAAGGAGGTGATCATGTCCCTCTACTCTGCTCTCATGAGACCCCACTTGGAGTACTGTGTGCAGTTCTGTTGTCCTCAACATAAGAAGGACATGGATCTGTTGGAGCAAGTCCAGAGGACAACCATGAGGATAAGGCGGCTTGAGCATCTCCCATACAAAGGCAGGCTAAGAAAGTTGAGGCTGTCCAGCCTGGAGAAGAGAAGGCTGCATGAAGACCCTTTCCAATATCTGAAAGGGGCCTACAAGGATGCCCGAGAGGGACTGCATCAACAGGACAAGGGGTAATGGGCTCAAACTTAAACAGGGGAAGTTCAGGTTAGATATAAGGAAGAAGCTCTGTATTGAGGGTAAAGTGAGGGTGGTGAGGCACTAGAACAAGTTGCCCACAGAAGCGGTAAATGCTCCGTCCCTGGCAGTGTTCAAGGCCAGGTTAGACAGAGCCTTGGCTGACATGGTCTAGTGTGAGGCATCCCTGCCCATGGCAGGGGGGGTGGAATTAAATGATCTTAAGGTCCTTTCTAACCCTAACCATTCTATGATAGGAGTGAAATAATTCCTACTATATATGACCCAGTCCTGCAGCTCTTATCCCTAGTCATAGTACTTAGTTTTACAAAGCCTTTGTTTGCTAGTAACTGGACTTTTCATACGATACTTACAGACTGCATCTTGGAACATTTGCAGAAATGGCCCTTACACTGCAAAATCCCCCTTGTTAAGGAACATAATTTTTAATCGAGTAACATAAACTGCTTGATTTTCAAATAGGTGTTACTGACATCTTGAATAGAACTTCTGAAGACAGAAGTACACTTTTCTCAATAATCACAAAGAGACAAACTAGACAGTGAATTCTCATTCCTTCCTAATTTATTCTGTACTCTTTTTCTCCACGAATCTTAGCTCTAATGTCAAGTTAAAAATTCCTGTATGTGCTATATTCTGTAGCAGAGAACTTCTGAGGAAGAAATTACAGTCTAATAAGACAAACAGAACCATTAGATTTCATGACAATTCATATGGTCAAAGCAAAGCACTACTCATATAATGTTTGTACCACCTGTGTGAGACAATGAAGCAAAATTCCACCAAGGAGGAAGCTGAGAGAAATAAAGCAAAGTGACTTACCTAAGATCATTCAGAACGAGTTGTAGCGGACTGAAGAATGGAAGCCAGGAACACCAGTGACCTTAATCCTGAATGCATTTTTTTTCAGACCAACCATTTCTCTAGAAACATCCTCTAATAGCTCATACTCAACTCTAGGAGCCAACAAACTGGAGCCAAACCTACTTGCAGAATCCAGCTGCTTTGCAACATATGCTCAGTATACAATGGCCCTAATAATGACTTAATTGGGTAATCTTGCCTTGACTAGTTACAGCTGATCCTACTGCACTACATATCCAACTTAGAGCTTGCAAGCTGTTGTCTTTGCTGCTTGTTGTACAAGAAAAATAGGGCCAGGCTTAGCCACTTCCTTTGCCACGCTGATATTTGATGCACTTTCTGACTTCTGCAGATGTTTCCAATCTGACTGAAATTAGACCGGACAGCAGATTCTTCAGTCAAGTACAGTGTTACTGATCCAGCAGAGAAGCAAGAGAACAAAAGGAAACTAAAGCCATTTTTATGCATTGGCTCCATTCTCTACCCAATTGAGCTATAACCCATAAATTATGTTTACAGTTAAGCAATGACTTGATGCTGACCTCTTTTTGTACTTAGTTTTTGTCCACTTGTAAAATGGGGATAATAGTAATGGACTATCTCCATCAGGAAAATAAAAAAGGGGTTTAATTTATTACCACTATTAGCATTTCACTACAGTTCAGGTAGCATAGTGTTACATGCAATAATGTATGTATACATATAAACCCACACAGCATGAAGTGGTCTAAAACCTCGAGATCTCCCTCCCACGTGTTTTAAGATGAGCTAAGAAATGAAACACCAGAATAAAAGTAAAAGTAGGTGTTGTGCAGGAATTACCAAATTTTTTTCCTTTTCTTTTTTCTTTTTTTTTAAAGTGTGCAGAGCAGGTGCAGCAAGTATCATTTCCCTCCTGCTGCTTGGCCCACCTGCTGTCTGCCTGATGGTGCTATCCTCACTACTTTAGTATTTATTTCCAAAATGCAAAGTTAAAATTAACAATATAATTTTTTTTTCCTTCCTTTTTTCATCTCAAGTATATTCTAGGTATCTCCCCACATAACCCGATGACTGTATCAAATGTAACTTCATTATTCAGTACAGTTTATGGTAAAACAAAAAGATAGCAAAACTCTTCTATCTGAAATATTCTGTTGTGCAGATGTGACTTGCTTCAGAGAGTCCATATAGAGGACAGTATGACCCCTTCCCCTGTTTTACTTCTCATGCATTGTGACGCTTCCCATGCTGAAAGATGTGAAAATGGGTGGTGTCTCCTTTGGTGTGAGACATTGTATGGATTAATTGAAAAGGTACCCAATGTAGAAGGGCTGACAACTGCAGCAATAAAAATCTCATGAAATTCATATTCAAAATAATAAAATAGTACCAATAGCAATACATTAATACATTTTGAGATAGAAATCTTCCTGGTTCTGAGCCTATAATGTTTTCAGTCTCACTAAAAAAGAGCTAAAAGAAATACACAAGCACAGGATGCTAGAGGATTTCAAGTAAAACATCAAGTCTCATTAACTCATAATTAGATGAGAGTTGGCAATATTGTAGCAACCCTTATCACGCAATTCTTTCTCTCCTGTTTCTCCCTTCTTCTTCCACAAGCTTTATAAAAACACCCATGCTCTTCCCACAAATGTTTACTCTAAGGAACTGGGAATACCTACATAGAAACTTTCATTTCTGAAAAAAAATCTGTAATTCCCTGCTTCACTTCAGTGCTGCAGTTCTGCCATATACTCAGGTTGTTGGATAACTGGGTTCAGCTATTCCGCAGCTCACTGGGGCTCCTACCCAGAGAGTGCTGAGTGAGAAAGGTCCAGAGCAGGCAGCCTGCTTCTAGGAGGGGATGCAAGCACCTTCCCGCAGCCTACTGCTTTGCCAGCCTTGCTTTCTCTCCTTTGAGCTACTTTGAGGATGTGTTCTCATTCTTCTGCTTAGATTACAGACTCTAGAGTGGTTTTAGTTTATTAAATTGAAATCTAAATTTAAGGGGACTCATATAACCAACACTAAAACCTAGACGACACTTGCAGCATATGGCCAGTGCCTACTTAACAAAGCTGCACTGCAAGAATGTCCCACTTATGATGGGGACTGGCAGCTTGCCCAGTTTCTACTCTTCCATGCCTCCAGTGAAGGATATGGCTGACATCTGTACGAGTGAAATTCCTCCCACCACACATTTTAAAGGCCAAGGTTTGGATCTCTATTCTGCCTTACAAATCCATGTAGATTTTCACACCAATGCACCAATAGTTTGATGTGAAATCATCTACTACCTGATCATGTAAACTTAGGTTTTCTTTCTCACCTACGAACTGAAGTGCACCTTAGGCCTCCTCTTCTCTGCAACAAGGCAAAAGATCCATTGATCAGTAATGGGTAACTATTCATTAACACTACAAGCAGTAATTAAATAAACATTTTCATGATTCTGAAAAATAAGCCCCCTACATTTATAGTTGATACAATTCTTAATTCAAAACCATAACTAGTATCAATACTGTTTATTGTGTATACTTTGTCTAGAAAGTATTTGCTTAAGCTTTACCTGTTTCTTTTTCTATTTTTAAACACTCTTTCTCCAGTTCTTTCTTTGACTATCCCAAATGCCAATGAAAGTTATAGTATGCCAAGGAACAATGTAAAGGCTAGTGTCCAAGCAATAATGTATTTTGCACTTTTATAATGCACTTTTCTAAATGCATGAATTGTGAGAATAATTAGCTTTTCTTATGAATACTACATAAATAGTTAACTGAAGTCAGACAAAATAAAAAGTAACAACTGACAAATAAAAAAAACCTGAGACTTTTTACAAAAGCAAATACATTTCCTACAGCTTTTTCCTATGTATAGGAATGTATTAATTTTTCTATGTGCATCTACCTTTACTTTCTGATTCCAAATATTTCAGTCTACCTGTGGCTACATGCATTCCATCACACGACGAAACAGCAGTTCTCTTTGTTTCATCGTGCTGTTACATACAGCATAATTTTATTATTAAAAAAAAACATTTCTACAAAGTCCAATAACCCAATGTTTCTTAAAGATAAAAGTTTGCAAAAACATGATCTGCTCTGTTTTATCTCTTAACTGGCCTTCTGTTCAGCATTAATTTTAAATGTAATGTTATTTCAGTCAACCAATACTTTTAAGCGTACTGAATAGTGTGGAACATTCCTTTATTCTGATGTCATGCAGAAAGCATTTTTCTCAGAAGACATCTTTTGTAGTTGTCACCAAAAGGCAAAAGAAACTGGAGATCTCAAAGGGCGGGGGGGTATGTGGGGGAAATGGCTTAAACTCCTCAATCCTGTCACTTCTAAAACTGTGTCAAAATCACACATATTTTTGGCAGTGACCTCTTAAAATAGTCCCTCATAAGCAAGTAATTCTTAGCCATTTCCAAGGTATTACACTTATTTCTACAGGTTTTGACTAAAAATTCCTTACATTATTGTACTGTATCACAGGGAAGTTCACTATAGTTTCATGAAAGACGTTTTCATTTCTGACTGGCATCTTCTCAATAGCAGGGGGCCCAGGCATACCGCTCTCTTCCAGGCAAACCTTTCTGCTCTTAAACAGTACAGCATTCATAACTTACTTTCAGCACCGCAGGGCAGCTACACAGAAAAGCTTCTCCAACTTAATAGGTTACATCACAGTGAAGTCCACTATTTGGCCAAGTTGTAAAACATAAATGCACCCCTCATTCATTTCTGCACTTTACAAAAATGAAATCTTATTTACCCCAAACCCCTGCATTTCCACACTACAGCCTGGTTGAGGCTAGAATACTGCACTGTTACCAAATGGTGTATATTTTATTGTGGTTATTATATATCATCACTCCCAATTAAACACAGAAAAGGGAAAAATCAACTAGAGAAGAAAAGAAACATTAAAAGATCTCAACAGAATAAATACATGCAGCACTGGCAATAACTTTAATTTCTGCAAATACTCTAAATTCTCAGTGTGTGAAACTACACAGAATATGAATCTATCTCTACTACCCAGGCTATCTCACAGGTGTGGGTATAAAGGGAAGGCATAATAAGGTGAAAGCGCTTAAAGGACCATCATCATGATTCAGGAATAAGAACTTCTCTTACAAGAAGCAAAGCTTGGGAGTTACCCCAAGATAATTGAAGAAATTATAATTAATAAAACTTGTATATCATAATATGCTAGACTACTAGAGCATTCCACTAAGCTCTCATATTTTCTACATGAAATTACATTCTGTTAAACAAAAATGTTTTTGAAAGTATTGGAAAGTTTAAAAAAAAAAAAAACAGTGGAAATATATTTTAGATCATTCCACCCATTAAAAAAAAAAAAAAAGAACACCTCTAAATTTATCTTTTTATTTTACAATGTTATTAAATATTTTGTGTGTAGCCTTGAAGAGCTTCAAGACATTGAACTTTAGAACTGCTCCATCTTTCTTACAGAAGACCTATAATTAGCCAAAGGCTTGTTCTTGCCATTTGGATGTCAGAAAATTTTCACTCTAGGAGAGACAAAAAAAGAGGATTGCTATATTTGGAAGAGGAAAAGAAAGCATTTTGCAAGCAAGTAATTTTAAAAATGCTATTTGTTTTAAGGATGGTTATGTACTCAGAATGCTAAATACAGCCTTAACAAAGACATCATTGAACTGGACAAAGCGTCAAATGTTATCAATATAGAAATACACACTATATATGCTCAGTTACATGTACATAGCTTGTCTGAACTGTGAGTTCAAGCTGTTGTTGCAATCACATGTAACAACACATAATGTATATAAACTTCTGTGTTCTATACCTAGAGACATAGAGACACTTCCAGGTTGGACATGGTATTGGATGCTATTATTGAACTGAATATTGTTATTTGTGTATATATATATGTATAATCATAGAATCATAGAATCATAGAACCATAGAATATTTAGGGTTGGAAAGGACCTTAAGATCATCTAGTTCCAATCCCCGTGCCATGGGCAGGGACACCTCCCACTAAACCATGTCCTCTGAGGCTCTGTCCAGCCTGGCCTTGAACACCATCAGGGATGGAGCATTCACAACTTCCCTGGGCAACCCACTCCAGTGCCTCACCACCCTTACAGCAAAGCACTTCCTCCTTATATCCAATCTAAACTTCCCCTGTTTAAGTTTTAACCCGTCACCCCTTTTCCTATCACTACAGTCCCTAATGAAGAGTCCCTCTGCAGCATCCTTACAGGCCTCAAATAATAATAAAATAATACACAGAACATAAGGATGCTACCTTACCACCCATTCTAAACACACGCTGTGGAAAGAAGGTCAACCTGCTCCCAGCAGATCTTTAACATTATACCAAGCTGTAGGTACTACTTTAATCCACTTCTCCAAATGCATTTATGACAGGAAGAAATGCAACTGTTGCCACCATTTAAAAGGAAAAACATTCACAATTTTTTTTAAACATGGTACCACCTTATTACATTCTCTGAGAGCAATCATAATTGTTTCAATGGGAAAAAAAATATTTTCTACTGTTTATTTTTCTTTTACATAGCCAGTACAGCTATGAGAGCATACACTGGATTCTGTTCTGGCTCGTGCATCAGCAGAATTGGTAGCTAAGTTCCAGCTGTGGGGTCCTCATTGTTGGTGATTCATGAACCAGAAAGAACGTAGCTAGATTTTCAAATTCCAGGTTGAGCTTGTGGCACTGGCAGTCAAGTAAAGCACCTTTTCACTTACTTCTTCTCCCCTTTGACTCTAGAAAATATATCAAATTATCCCAGGAAAGAAAATCAGCTGCTTTATGATAATACTTTTTTGAAGATAAGTCTTTCCTTTAAGAAAGCAACAGCAGCATGCATTGAATGCACAATGTTAGCCAGTTGTCCACCACAGGTACTGTCCCATATGCTTATTAAAGAGCACTAAAGTATGAAAGAGAAAAAAGTGGGACTGCTTTTGAAGGAAATCATGTTAAAATACTTCAGAGAAGCAGTCCAATGTGAAAATAACCTAAGATTATCAGATGCAGGAAGGATTGCTGAACAGATGAAGGCTAAAAAGAACAGTATTTTTGCATGCTTCTTAACCACTGTTTTCGAGTTGCTGTGGAGGTAAAAAACCAGCCAACCAAAAAAAAATAGAATGTTCTGTCTTCTAGTTATTCAGCTTTCTTAAAATTATTATTTCTCCTCAAAATTTAAATACATTGTGTAATAGAGACATTGATACTAGATGGGAGTACACAATAGCATGAAAGTTAAGCAATAATATTGTATATTTTTATGTTTTGGTAAGATATACTACATATAATTTTAACGACTCACTAGAATGAACTAGCACTATACACAAAAGATAGCAAGTGTGTAAAGGAGAGAAAGACTGTTAGACAAACTTAGACATGCAACTATTAAAAATACTGCCAAACAGCTCTCATGCTCAGTGGAAAGGCAATGTTGAAAAGGAAGTTCACCTCCCACACACCTTAAAAAAAAGAATGCATAAATTATGAACTATATATTTTTGTTTCATCAAGCCTCCGGCATAAGCTCAAAAACAGCAGTTGTCCCCAGCCTGAATTCTATGTAGTCACTTAAATGAGAACAGCAACACTTGACAGTGCAAGTTCTCTTTTATATTCTACAACTAGTCACCCCTAAAGTTTATCATTTTTCATATTTATAACATATCCACCAAAAGCAAAAATTCAATGTCACTCATAATATTTTGAAAGAGATTCAGCTTTACAAATGATAGGAACCTTGAGGCATTTCAAATTGAATGCATTTTTTAAAATCACTTTATATTTCAACTATGGACTGTAGCTAGGCCTGCTAGCCTAAAGGTAATGCTCTGTATTACCATACTATAGATCTAGGTTAAATTTCCAGTCTCACTATAGCTTCCCAAGTTGGCACAACCTGGGGTGAGACTAGTACCTCTTGTTATCGTGCAGACACCACTTCAGCCGATTAAGGAGCAGCACTGATAGGCTCTGAAGAGAATCCCATCCTCCTCACCAAGGAGGCTGTGTCTTTGAGCATAGCGAGAGGTTAAAAACAGGGTTGAAATGGAGTATATCCTCAGGGCTCCATCAGGGACATGAAAGACAACCCAAGAAAGTATGTTATATGACAACAAAGACATCAAATACTTTTAGTGGAATAGCTGCCTTCTACCTCTACAAGTTTCCTGGGCACTTTCAAATGCATACCATATCTTTTTCTCCTTCCATCACAACATTTTTGTGCATTGCTCGTACGCACTATGAAACAGCTGCTATATTTCAATCTAGAATGCTGAATTACAATGGTGGATTAAGTTATTCCCACATAATGGATCAATTATCAGGACCTTCTGTACCCGCTGAAAACCAAAAAATACTCATAAGACAGCATGTGCAGAAAGCAAGCAGCTGGGTTCAAGTGCTGCTACTTGGTCCTCACAGCTCCAGTCCTGAAACTTCACACAATCTTGCGCACTCAGCCATGGAAGAACATTCGAAATTTAATTTACATTTAGGAATGAACGGTTCTGTTTCACTGTTCCTGGATAAATATTCAAATTATTATTGTTACACTGATGAATAATCTCCGTGGGTAAATGCGTGTTACCTATACAGCGATTCAAACCCAGTCCAGATACACGAAATAATTCCATATAGTTCTTGCCTGTTTTCTGAAAAGAAGCAAAAAAAATCCTAAATTTCACCTGCTTGTTGTAAGGCATTTGCGTATTCTTTAGAAAGTAAAATAACATCACAGTATATAATACTGTAAAGGCAATATTGTTCCACTCATGGTACAAGCTTTGTATCTGATGACTTTAAAGCTTCATAGTGTGACCACTTGGCTTGAAATCAGATTTTCTCCATTAATGCAGTTATATACAAAAGAAAATGAATTTCAGATTAAAGTAAGCGGCTGCATAGTGATAGTGGGAGTAAAGACAGCATCTGTGGTCTTCTGCAAATCAGTGTTAGTTCAAGACTGGACGTTGATAAATAAATGACTGAAAGGCTGCATACTTGCTGGAATACAGAAAAAGCCAAAAAGGCCAATGCTAAAGTGTCTAAAAATTTGAAAGATATACACCGCTAAAAATTAAATTGAAATACATTTTCTAAATACCTTCCGCAGCATAAGTGGCCTGTATCTTCTTTCAAGACAGAGTATCAGTTTATTTCAAATTTAGAGATATTGGCCTTGATTCAAATTCATGGCAGTTATAGAAACCAATGTTCCATGGCTTGATTCAGGTGGCAAGCATTAAATCTTTTTCCTGCTGTCATGCAACAACAACTTTAATACAAATTAGCACTGCCAAACTCAGTTTCCTGAGCTCAGAAGTCCTTGATGCTACTCCCTGAATTTTATTCATACTTTCACACGGATTGTGCTCTGCTGAAATTGTCGTAGCTGACAAGAAACAAAAAACTACAATTTAATGACACTGGATTCAGTGTTGTAATTCATGACATTGTAGAAAATTTAACATGCAGCTCTTCATTATTTTTTTAACTGAGGTAAAGCTCAATCAAATCCACACGTTTGATGGGATGCGTTTTTTTAACCTGTAAATTTGGTTTCTGTGAGTCAGATCTTCCCTTCAGACCAATTGTTTATGCTGAACCCAATCCCGTCAGTCAATAATAACTCACATTTTTCAAGCTACCAATTTAACTTTTACAACAGCCTTCTTGGAGTTCAAGACAAAAACATCCAAGCCTCAGTAAATACAAAACAAACCAAAAGTAAGAGTTTTTTCCAGTTTTCCTACTCACCAGGAATATTCAATTAACTAAACTTGACACTCCAGACAACTCAGAATGAGATCCAGAGGGTAGATCTGAGTCAGAGAAAGCATATTTCCACGTAAGAAAGAGCCCTCTGTTTCTCCGATCAGCCACTCCAGACTGATGGGCCCTTAATTACAGTGTTCCACAAAAAAGGGTGGGAAATGCCAATGAGTACCTAAGCCTCCTGGGTTTCCATGGCCATGCTCAAAAACCTCTGGCAAAAATTTGCATTTCAAGGAACACCCAGTTCCAATTCCTAGTGACTCCCATAGCAGTAAACCAAAATCCAAAACCACTTCCTAGCAAAATATCTGCCAAACCAGTCAACTCCTTCTAACTTTAAAATGGAAAACTCATTCTATCTATCTGAATTTAAACCTCAATTTAGAGCCAGTCATTCATAAGTTTGTTCTCCTTTTTTATTATTATTTTACCAATCATTTATAATCCAGGAGTAATCAAGCTGTAGGCTTTAGTGTGTGGGCATAAAGAGGCATACAATGGTCTGTCCTGGGCAGAGGATTACAATGTGTGAAGACAAAGGAAGCAAAACAAACTAAAATAACATCCCTATTCATCCCCAAAATCCAACAATGATGAGGACAACCTTGTTAGTTCTATGATTAACGGGATTTTCACTTATCATCTAAATTTAACCTTTGTTATTTTTGAATAACTACAGCTTTTCTAAGTGATCCTTTTCTAAGTGATATTTTCTAAGTGATCCTCTTTTAGAATTAATTTTTTTAACTTCCTCATAAAAAAGGAAACAAACAGTTTCTCAGTTACCTCTTTTTCTGCCTACCAGTAACTAACCTTGGCCAACTGCCTTGCAACTACGCATAAAGAAACACCAAAGTCATGACATATATGCCCCTGTGGTGTTCTGACTTATCCTTCCTACTCGTCCTTTTAGGGAATGCTAGTGCTTTTCTTAAGAAAAGGGGAAACTATATTTATGATCCTCCTGAGACCAAGATAGATAGGACCAGAGTGTTTGTGAAAGTTGACAGATCTTACTCTTCAAAAGCAAAGAGATCAAAAATAGTATTTAGTTAATAGAAAATCAACATAATCCAGCTAATATGAATGATGCTCACCTTATGGAAACACTTGAAGTAAAATATCATTATCTTTACGGTTCAAATGTGTGTATGTGTGTAACATATTGCCTATATATCAAAAGAAGTGAGGGATTACATGGATTTTCTCCAATAGTTTTGGTAAAAAGCAATCCAGAGAGCCCAAAGAAAAATCTCAACACCCCAGAATCTTTTGGAGCTACCAAATTTTAAACCACTATCAAATGAATTTTTAATACCTAACGTCAACAAATAAATATGCTTACTCAGGATTTGTAGCTATTTGGCCAACAGTGCTAATGTAAAGAGAATTTTGTGAAAACTCTGCTCTTAGCTAAAGGCCATGCAGGTAGAAAACAGGTTTTTCAAAGAGCACCACTGGTGTTTACAAAAAATAACCAAGAAAAGTAGAGAAAACAGTGGGTAAAAGTTCAAGGCATACTGTGCATTGATACAATAATCTCTGTGGTTTACTACATACCAAACATTCATTAGATGTGAGGAATAGAAATCCCACTTTTTTTAAGGCTCACATACTTGTACATGAATGCATTTAACAGACTTCCAATATCTACAGACAAATGGGCATTACAAAAATGGCAGCGTTACCTGGCTTTCACAGAAACCAAAGAACGGTCTCATTGATTTCACCTGTGATAGGTCCCAACTAATGAAAATAACCCTGGATATCCTAAATATAAGTGGCCAGCTTCTAAGACAAGCTGAGCATCTTATTGGCACTGATTTATTTTGGTAACTAATACCAAGACATTATATGAAACTTTGGCTCTAGTATCTACACTAAGTAAAGATTTTGCATGTAAGGCATAAAATCTGTTGTACAAATGGAGAGAAAATAATAAAAAAAAAGCAAAAGAGTAAAGCTGGAATTATTTTTGAGCCACAGCACTTCACATTAACTAATAACCTGGCTCAAGACAAAAACAAGCACAAGGTTTCCCACCAAAGAGGTTAAAATATAAAAGTGACCCTAACGAATATGATGGTGTTTAGGGAATTCCTGTATCTTTTGTGCAAATCAAAAGAAATTATGAAAGGACAGAGAGGGTAATGGCAGAGCATTAATGTCTCGTGTAACCTCACTGTTAAGATATTCATAATGAAAATCTTCTCTAGTTGTGTGTATAGTGCCCATGGCAATGTATGCCTCTGCACTCCACAGAAATAGGTAAAAACTTACTGACAGGGCACTGTAAGCCCAAGATACCGGACTGAAAGAGATACTTACACCTGTGAAGTATGCTGGACACCCTTTAAGAAATTCACATAAATTAACGGTGGTATTATGAGACAGGATAAACATTAGTAAGTAGCGATCAGCTGGATACTTAAGGATTAGGACAATTCAACTTCCTTTCTTAATGAAAAATAAAAACTTCTTAAAAAAAAAATCCAAACAAATAAAAAAACACCCTATCAACTCTTTAATCAGTGAGAGTTCATTTTGCAAAATCTATCCATAATCTTGTGACACTTGAAGACAATCAGCAACATACAACCTGGACAGCTCAAGCTTTGGAAATTCCTACAAAAATACTTGCTAGCCTACCAGATAATCCACTTTTAATCAGTTTTTCTTATGCCTATGATGTGAAAAGTATCTTGCTGTCCTAACCTGCAGAAATTAACTCTCAATTTCTGTGAAGTAATGATTCAATTCATAGGCGCTATCTAGTATGTGCAGTGATTACCCTGATAATTTATCAGACAAAAATAAAAGTAAATTCATTGATTTTATTACTCTTCAAGCCTAGTTAATAATATTAAACACATCAAAGCTACCACTGAAGGTGAGTTTTTTAAGAAAGTTA
>JANHGB010014367.1:0-11714 GCA_026283785.1 Coracopsis vasa | reverse complement strand
TCCAGTCCTCAGTAGATATAAGATGGGTGTGTACATGTGTATGTGGAAAAGGGAGGGAGAAAAATGCTTGCATACGTACAAACTGGAATTGAACAAAAATAATTCCAATAAACGCTCAGAATTCAAGTAAATTTTAGTCTATAGGAAAGTTCAATTCAACAGAACACAAAAAAGTGTGCTCTTCAGACATAACATCTCCAGATAAACTTGCTTAAGCCTAGAAGCATGGGTTTAATATTGCTCCAAAGTCACCATAATTAACAAGACTGATTTTGAAACATTCATGATAGCCACATGCCTACCCAATTCTATTTCAAATTCTGTCATGTTCTTGGTCTCAATGATTTCCTGTGACAGTAAGATCCATAGACTATTTATATGTGTGAAAGACACATAAAATACCTTCCTTTTATTAATATATTTGACACTTTTGATTTCAATTGAGCATCTCTTTGTTCTTCTCGTATGAGAAAAAGAAAACAGATCTTTCCAATTTATTCCCTTTTGCACTAGTATTCTTGCAGAATGAAGTAAATGACCGAAGTATTTCATTCTGTATTCTTCCAGACAGAGTATACCTGCCTGCCTATGAGGAGAGTCTGAGAAAGATGAAAAAGGAAGTAAAAAAGCATATGAACTCTGGGCAAGAGGCTTATGAGAAAACAAATACTACAAGTGTTAAAAAATGGTCCCCTATTCAACGCTGGTATGCCTGTATTTGAGAAAGAAAAAAAACCCCAACCAACCAACCACAAACTCCAGCCAAATGAAATGCACCACGTATGGCTGAAGATGGACAATAAAAAAAGCAAAGTAAGGGAACCTTACATGTCATGTCACCTGAACCTCTGATAACACACATATTCAACATGCTACTTTAAACCTCATTATAGAATCAGTTACAGCCAACAGTTCCAGGTTACTCTGTGAGCATAAGCAAATTCTCAGGTGCCATCATCAGGATGAATGGTTTAAAAAGGATTGATGCCATAGTTTTGCAATAATATTTCTGGGCACTTGCAGGAAGAGTGTACGTCTATTACTTATATTTAACTACCATTGATTGGGTGAAAGCTACACCAAACACAAGCATGACTTCAACCAAAACTCTTTCTAAAATAGGGCTATTTCGTAACATAGAGATCTCTACATAGAGGCATTAAATTCATAAAGCAGTGCAAGTAGATCTCAGAGAGACTTCACCAGATTACAGACTGATGACACTGATGTTAAAATTCCACTAGAAACCTTGCTTCATTTAGTTACTACACGACAGAAAAGGACAACCCAGAGAAACTACAGAGCTTTTGTATGGCCTCAGCTATACGGCTGATGCCTAAATACAAATGTTACTGACCCTCAGATCCAATACCAGCCTGCACTGTGTCTTATTGAGCCCAATTCCAACTTCCCTCACCTTCTTGTGACAGAGACACTGCTGCAGTTAGCTGCATCCAAACTAGCACCAAATCATCCAAATAAAAACAAAGAATGCAGAAAAAAATTGCTTCAGAATTCTTGCAGTTTCTGTATGAAATCTCAGCCACATGTCAAGTATTCATAGAGCATGCATGAAACATATTTGCATGACTTTGGCTCAACCTCTCTCTCAGTCTTGGTACTGAAAATCACAAGAATAAATACAAAACCAACGGATCTGAGAAATCCAAGCTCATAGTCCTTTTACGTCATGCTACTTAAATGAGGACTACAACCTCTTAATTTGGCATAAACTTGTGGTTCTTATGTTCAATGGAAATGACACTGTACTTGAGGGAAAATATGCTTACATTGCAATGCTTCATTTTGCAGTATCATGGGATCCTTGATCTTTACACTGGCATCATTAACATACAGTGAAAAGGCTATATGTGACCAGCTTTGAGGACTTGAAAATGAATTTCTGGAGCAGAGAAACTCTTGTTGACAACATGTCATTTGGGTCAGATTCTTTTAAAGGTATATTTTCAACAATGAAACATTTATGAAACAAAGTGTTCTTACACAGTTAAGAAGTTCATTTTTCCAAGTCAAAACTCAGCAAAGACTGGGTTAAACCCCCAGTCTGCTATGATTAGCCAAGGGCACAAGAGCACAATTAGTTCTGACTTGCTGACAGAAGGACTGAATGGAAAAAAGAAACCCAGGTGGGTGAAATACAAAATGAGGTGTCCTAATTGAGTGTGATGACATTCAGATTGAGATTTCAGAAAATGTCACACATCTTAAACTTGGGTGATAAAGGTACAGTTATATCTTGTTCAGATCATAGACACTATTTCATACATAAAATCTGAGTATATATGCATGTGTTATAAACATGCTAATATGCATGCACACACAAAATCTGTATGCCTTCATAGCTATACTAACTCAGCTCAGTGGCAGTTAAAATGAACACTGTTCTTTAGTTTTCTTTACTGTTACTTTCTGCAGATGTGCAGAAAGATGAGCCAAGGTTGAAGAGAATTAACCTGCTTCAACCCCTGTGCTTAGATATTTGTTCAGAACACACACTCTAGTGTAGTCTTCCAAAATGGCAGATCTAGAATTATATTATCATTTTTGCTACAAAATGATTACAAGAATACACAACATTGCAGCACTGGTCCCAGCTAACTTTTGCTTGCAGTCACAAGAAGTTTGGCCTTATCCTTTATACCACTGGGATTAATGCAGCAAGTCAGCATTCTCCTTGGAGTCTGTTTTGCCCATACTTAAGACTTGCCTGTATGTGCTTCTCCTTGGTGACACAATGTTCAAAGTTTAGGAAAATGTGTATTCTGTGAACTTCTGCAAGTTACATGCTGAAGAAAAGGAAAGTTCTTCTTACAACAATTCTTGTCCATACAGCTATTTTTGCACATTTGGGGCAGGAAAAAGTAAAGAAAAAATAACACTTTTCTTTCTCAGAAATACAACCACATTCTGGTAAGTGAATGTAAAAGGGTTATTTGCACACACATGCATGCTCTAAACACATCACTAACAAGAAGCAGACCTGATGCAACACTGTTCTCTTAGAGCTGTTGTACAGCTGTTCCAAAATTTGTAGATTATTATGAATTACCTCATAATTTGCAAAATGAAATGGTGGGCAGAATAAAAACCAAGATAAAATCTACTTCATTTATTTTAAAGTCTGGCAGCTGTATTATATTTTCTTTTTTCTTGAACAATTCACCTACTGCAAAACAAATATTGAAAGGCACTATTTAGAGCCTTCCTTACTGTAAGGGATTTACCTTTAGCTGCCGGCAAAATTCAAGTACACATTACCCTCCTGAGTACCTTTTAACCTTTATATGTTGTTTCTGTTCCTTTAATCCAAATACAGCAGACCCTCAGCAAGTAGGTAGGCCTCCCCAAACACAGGCTACAGAAAGAAGGCAGCTCTAGTTCAGTGGTAACTGAGTTCATGTATCTTTCCAAATAGAGTGGAAAGCAGGATCGAAGCTATGCAAGCTCCGATTAGAGAAGAAAAATAGCTTAAACTAAAGAAAAGGTCTATTTATCAAAAATGCCTTAGCAGCTGTGACCAGCGTGGATGAAAAGTTGTGAGAGAGGCTGCCCCAGTGGCTGTTGTACTGTTTTTACACACTTTTCCCACCAGGGCAAAGAATGACCAAGAGACTCATCATCTCAACAAGTACTCTTACTGTAAACAGCTACTGTTGAAAATAAGACCCTTAATAAATATGTGCATTTCATAATTTTACTACTGAAACATGCGGTTCTGCTACATACCAAAAAGGTACAGGAACAACCAAAAAATAGGATAATTTAAGCCCTTTTCTTCAGTACTACTTGTAAAGAGAAACTTGAACACATAAAATACACCACCTTTCACAATCCTGTGAATGTGCTGAGGATGCACACAGGACTGATCCCTTAAGGGCACGCAGGTATTAAAAATAACAAAATAGCTCAGACTTCCCCTTGTTTGGATCAATGTCTTACTGCACATGCATTTATCTTTTGTCTGCCTTTGTTTGCTATTTGCTAACTTGCTCTACAGTTGTTGAAGTTCCCTAAAACCAGAGGAACGCAGCAATCAAACCAATGCATGAAGACAAACCCCGCAATCCTCCTACCAAAAAACACCCCAGCACAACTCTTAGCTTTTCTTATACTGCGAAACAAGATAATAAATATGAATAGGGAAGCAACATGAGTGTGTGCATGGCATTATTATTATTATTATTATTATTAAACAAACAGTCTATATGTTTGCTTTTCATTAGCTCCCTGTGGTGGCAAAACTATAAATGTAAAAGCTAGAGACATAAAGGGGAAAAATGAAGTAGCCAATAGCAAAGATTTCAAATACACTTACACAACCACACTGTTTGTTTTACAGCTGCTTTACATAACAATAAAAATGCAATATACCATGGGCTTTTGGCAGCGTGTAGAGAGACAGCATCAAATGGCAACAACAGACTAAGCACAAATGGAACAATTAAGCCATTTTAGAAGCATCATTATGCCCAACAATTAATGGGTCCAAAGAGACAGAAAGGTCAAAAGTGTGAGTTTCTCCCTACTGACCAGAGATCACATATGTGGCCCTTGGGAAGAGAGCATAGCTTCATAATCTTATTATATAATCCCTACTAGAGAATAACCCTATATAAACCCCAGAACACTAAACAAAAAGAGAGATGTTTCCTTCAGAAGCCAAAACCTCTTCCATCCAACTGCCTCAGCATGATTAATAAAGAAAAAAGGAAGAAAGAAAAGAAATGCTTACCCTCTTTGTGTATAACCACCTGAGAAAATCACTGGCTATACATAAAACAGCACGGTGCTCACACAGTTCAGTGCCAGCACTTTCTAAGAAAAAATAGGTAAATCATAAATATTGTACATTAAACCCCACAATTCTTCTAGCGACCTTGAACTCCAGTAATATGAACAGGGACATACAAAACCGTTTATTTCCAGAAACAGTTCATTCACTATCTCCAGCAAGGACTGAAATTCAGCACTTGACCTAGTGTGTCATTAGGATATGACATGTTATGTTCCAGGAAAGCCAATCTAAGCAAACACCACAATTCCATTACTATTTTAATACCCAGAAAACAAGATTCTCCCTCTGAAAAGAAGCCATTTGCTAAAACAGCAGCTAGATAACTTTCCAGATGTGCCATTCAATGTGTACATGAAAGAAGGATTAGTAAAAATACTGACCAAAGAATCTTTCATTTGCCTAGCATACAGCTGTCTGCTGTGTAAATGCTCACACAGGCTCACCTACTGCACATGCCAAATGCCTTCATTTCCCCAAAGTGAAGTTTAAATGCATACTCTTGACTAGAAACCTTTGAAGATAATAAACTTTTCTAATGACCAAAGTAGGATGACAAATGTCAATTCTTATGTTACCCTGCACTCAGGATTATACCAATTGCCCATTTAAGTAATTTAAAAACACTTTCCTCTTTGCCTTTCATCAAGCTCCTCTGATTCGTGATCCACATACTTAAGCAATTTAAAAAAAGAAATAAATCTATATACACATTCAGTAGCTGAGCTGATCACTGTTACTTTATTTGCAAGTAAATTAAAAGAACGAGAATGGTTTTGTCTATTTATTTTTTGATTCCTCAAAAACATTTTCTTTCTGGCAACAGGACAACCTTGCCTCCTCAGTTCCCTATAGGCACGGGCTGCAGATTTGACAGATGTAATGGCTTATTGCTGAAGGATCAGTGCAGCTATCAGGAAAGAGAAGGGACCAGAACTTGCTCAACTCAGCAGGATAATGAAACAGAAGACACCAACACTGCTCCTTACAACCCTGTGACGGTTTGCAGAAAGAGGCCCAGCTCCCATGGGCTGGAACAGGCACACTAGCTCTCTTGCAGAACTTACACCACACTGTGACTTGGGACACACTGGATTGTAAACAAGAGCATGCCTAGGAAAAAAGTACAGAGAAAGAGCTGAGAATCTGTGCAAGAGACTGGCAGGTTTATTACTGGAAAGGGATCTGGCAAAATGCTTTTCCCTTGTCGTTCTCTGTTTTTAAGGGTCACATCTAACCCCACTCCATATTTTCACTCTTTCCTAATGTGCCATAGTTCAGCCATCAATTCTAGCTCCATCTCTTTTTATCCCATTCACTACGAATTGATGAAGACTGCTGCAAATAGAGCAGACTTCACTACATAACAGACAAGTCTCCTTCCCAGATCCAGACCCTGATCAGCACTCCTTCCTTATGTCTCTTTAAGTCAAGCTGTGAATCACTAATAAATCCCATCCAGCTGTTCAGCCATGTTCAGCCATGAGAGAGGTCACTGCACATCCTCACTTACCCTCAGCCCTTTACTCTGCTGCTACAGCTTGACCCTGCCAGTTCACTGCATCCCCGCTGCAAAGTGTTACCATACAAAGGCTTCGCTATCCAATCCCTATTTTTCGGTCTTTCCCAGTAATTAAATATGTCCTAAATAGCTAGTTCTGTGCTACTTAGCACTGCAGTGAAACACGCACCTGAAAAATCGCAATGCTAAATTATTTGCGTGAACTTTACATCTTCTCTTAAGTAAGACTCTACTAAGAAAAGCAAAGCAAAAATTCTTGTAAAGAAACATAGAAAGTACGGCTTACACAATCAGTACGGCTCAACAATGAGTTAGAAAATTTGCATCTTCTGTGGAAAAAACAATGTGCAAGACATACCTGATACATTACAAAACCTCCAATGTAACATAATATTTCTAGTCATTAGAAGTACACACACTGAATACTAAGTACTTTAAATTTCAACGTCTCAGCACATGTAATAGCTCTGCAATTTAACTAATATTTCCCTAACAAACAGCTACAGTCCTGCTAGTTACTGAGGTGGAAGGTGAAGTAGGAGCACAAAGACAGCAAAGAGAGAGATTAGCTATTGGACACCTTTATTATTTCTCTGCTACTACCCAGGAAGAAAAAAAACCCCAAAATATCTCAAAACACATTATTCTATTACAATGCAGTAGTACCACAAAGTAACAGCTGTGATAACCTTGATGTGCATAAAACCGGAAAATAACCAAATCACATATTCAAGATAATGCAATAGCTGCTGAATAAAACAACTCACTTATTTACCTCAGATAAGGAAAAAGAAATGCAATGTGGCAACATAAGGAGAACTTCATTTTTTGGGGAAGGGGGATAGGAAGACATCTACAAGCCCAAGGACTAAACCTACTTTATTATTAAAGAACATTTAAACATTGCTGGAAATTTACATACCACTTTGCAAACACAGACAAAAATGAAAGAAGTGCTTTGCCCTGAAAATTTTATAGTCCAAATTCAGCAACACAAATGCATTAAGGTTAACCCTTCACAAAAGCAAGAAGTGGCTGAGTGACAGGAAACAAGGGCTTGCTTAAAATGGCAAAGCATAAAAAGAGAGTAAAGAACAGCTCCATAAAGGGCAGAAGTTGAACATTTTATGTGGCTAAAAGCAATGTCAAATGGAACGAGGAAACAGAAGAGAGACTGAAGCTAGTGGGCTGGAAAGAGGGACGACAGGGTAGGGGAGAGAGGTCATTTTGTGGGTACTCCTCATAGAATTCTCAAAGACCATTTGGAGTCATCTAATTCAGTGCCCTATTCTTGGCAGTGGTAAAGGCAGGTACTCCTCAGAATAGATGACTGTGGCTACTGTCTGCAATCCATTCCCCTTGTCACTCCCACAGCATCCACAGCCACTAGATTAGGGGTGCTAAAGGGTACATTCCTGACTTTCCTCTTTGTTTATGGACCTGTTGCCCACGAATTTGGTGAGTCCATCTCTGAGTGGTACCTTTGCTGATACTATCTGCCTCCACAACCTCCTGCAGGAACAGCTTCCAGAACCCCACTGCCTACTGGCTAGAAGGACTTAATCTGTTCTAAAATGATCTCCTAAGAGTTTCAGTGATTATCTCCATTTCTAGCGTTATGGAATTTACTGAGTAAGAACTCTTGCTATGCTTCTCTTCCAGTAGCTACAAAAGCAAGATGTGCTCCTTTGGGAGATGCAGGTTCACAAAGCCTTCAACAAATTAAACTGGCAACTTCCTTTCTTTAATACTAGTCTATTTGATCAGGATTGACTGAGTTCCAAGTTATTTGGGAGCTTTCCTACTCTTTTTGCCTGCTTGTTTCTCTTTCCCCTTTCTGCCCTCTCCCCTTCCCTCTATCTGAATCTTCCTTGTTATCACTTCCCCAGTTTTCTTCTCCCACTCCTAGCATCTCACTCATATGCTTTTAGGAGGAGAATCCATGGCTCAGGAGCCATGTGGCTTATGCAGTGGTTCAAGGAGGCCTGCAAAGATACAGTTGGGCACCTGTTACGTGTATTCTTCAAGGTATAGTAGGTTGTGTCTTCTTGATTTACAGAGCATTTTAAACAGTATAACACTGTGTAAGCTCATTGACTTTATTGCTGTATGAATATTTTGCTTCCAAAGTGGTGCAATACAAGCACCACAACGAAAACTTGCTGCAGCTTGCATGCTTGCCTGTTTTAAAAATTCACTCATGCCCAAGCAAAGGTTGGCCCATGGACTGTCCTCCCCATTCATTCAAGAGGAGGATGCCCCATTTCTTCTGATCCTTACAGAAAACAGTAAGAAAGTATAGCTAACTTGCTGAAGCAGAAAAAGGATCAGTCTGTCTCTGCTTCCATTTTCACTGCAACTGTTTCAGCCACCACTGCAAAACTGCTTCAGCCACCCTGACAGGCCATCTCTCTCTGCTGCCCCTTACAGTCATCATTAACACCTTGCACAATCTTGCTCTCCATTGCTCTCCTTCTGCCTCAAGTGGTTTTATGTCCTTTCTGTTCCTCACTTGCTATTTATTCATTCTCTCAGTCTTACCTATACCTGCAATCTGATTAACCTCGTCAGGGGAGGGGATGGAAAAATCAGAAAAATGCTATTCTAAAGAAAGTATTAAATTTTCACTAGAGATTTCAATCTGGAGATACAACTACAAGAAAAGCAGCAGGGCAGCTGAAGGCCTGACACTAGTAGCATTCAAAACCTAGATCTCCCAGGTCACTACTGTCACTATTGTATATCTTCTTGCCTGATTTTGTAGATCACTAGGGTGCTTTTAAAGTTCAATCTGAAGTAGGAAGAAAAATATCACCACAACTTTAATGCAGTGGAGAACTCCAGTCAGATTCATGATCTTTTGAGATTTTATTCAGCACAGGTATTTAAAGCCTTCAGTCTCTTCTCCTTTTCTCCCACAGTCCTCCAAGCGTTAGTGGGCATAAATACTTTTATTAGAAGTCAGACCACTACAAAACATGACGAGATTCCCAAATTACTCAAAACCAAACTACTCAATTTAATCAAATTACTCAAAACCAAACTACTCAAAACCAAAACTAGACAATTCTTATCGATAAGCAACTTACAAAGAAGTCAAGGAGCACACCAACTGTAAACACTTCCATGCATCTCCTAATTTATTTTCTCTAGAAAGGTTACCAAGGCATACAGGAAATAACATACAAATATAGTATTACAACAATCAGTTTGATTGGTCAGAAACTTCTGATGAAATGACCTTTTGTGGTATACTACCATACTGATATAATTGCTTTAAAATTATATTACAACTGTGTGCATTTTAGCAATCTTTCAAAGCCACCTGCAACAGCCACTGCTTTAATTACTTACACTGCACTTTCACCCCCATTTGTAGGCACTTCTCAGAGCAGCCTACACTTGTTCAGAATATGAAACAACACCCTGACATTCTAGAAGTTGTCCACTTGAAAATTTCAAGCAGACCCATAAGAGTTATCACCTAAATTAGCACCTTAAAATTTCAGTGAAGATATTCAAACTGCAAAAGAACCTTTGAGATAGTTACCCTGACGAGCTTCCTTGTATAACAGCCACTACTGCTCTGAAGCTTTGTTGTTGTCTCCAAAATCTCTGACAAAGTTCTTAGTCCATACCGGAAGTATTTTATTTCTTTCTATCAATTTGCCTATTGTGAAAAGATACTTTCTATTCAGAATTAACTTATAATGTTTGGGGGTCTTTTTACTCCTGTGTGCAACTCTCCATAGGATCCTAGGCATCAAAATAAAAAAGTGAGACAGACTCCAAAGCCCCTCTCCTAATTCCTCCGTAACAGGCACTGAAATTAGCTCGCTGGCAAAAATCTATTGCTCAGATACCCGCAGTGGAAAGAACATTAAATATTAGCAGCCCACCTGCCCCCGGAAGCACGTCCCCTCTAGCCCACAGCATTTACTATTGCCTTTAGGATCCTCAGTGCCAGTTCAAGATTCTCTGTAATTCTAGCAAGTCCAGCAGCTCCAGAGGAAAAGACAAGAAATCTCTTAAACAATCATTTACACTGATATGACGAAAGTACAAAACACATCTGCTAACGCACTGATCTGATTTGGTTTATGCTTACTTTTGATTCTAAAAGTTGAAGCCCCTGGAGGAATCAAGACCTGAATTCTGTACTGAAAGATGCCAAGAGGGGGTCTCCATGAGGGACTGTTGCGATAGGACAAGGGGTGATGGGTTTGAACTTAAACAGGTGAAGTTCAGGTTAGATATGAGGAAGATGTTTACTGTGAGAGTGGTGAGGCATTGGAACAGGTTGCCCAAAGAAGTGGTGAACGCTCCATCCCTGGCATTCAGTTCTCCTGGCAATGTCAATTAGCCCCTCACACAGAGAAAATACACATTAAATGCATTGTAGTAACCATTACACTTTCCACAAATGCATTGGAAGATCAATTGCATGTGGCTGAAATTTGAAAACTGGCAAGAGAAACAAGAAAACCCCTCCGAATTCCAGAGTGTAGTGTTTATTTTGACAGTTGTAGTTTATTTATAGTACTTGACAATACATGTTCTCTAGTTCATCTTGTAAAACAATGAAGTATTTAGACCTCCACTGTTAAGCCTCAGAGGAAAAAATAAGTGTAAACTTATTTCACTCAAATACATGTACAGATTGGCAAGATTCTACTATAAGGACTAAATTACATCATTAATTTAACTTAGTTTAAAGAACTCCTTGGTAGAGAAAGCATAGCCCTTAACTTGGTATGTGGTGTGCAAGTCTGCACAGATGTGCAATAATCTCTTAACCCATCCACATAAAATGATACCTTCTTTTTGTTTAGTACATTAAATACTTTCAGAGGTGCTGTATGGAAGGCTGGTCTTTCATGTACAACTACATAAGGCTGCAGGCAGAAGCTGCAGAAGTTTTGCTATGCACAAACTCATCAATAACTTTAATCCACCTACATAAGTTGTACCATACAGGTGAGCTCTTGTCTTCATTCCCAGCATAACCCCCTTTGACAGCGGGGCCAAAGTTAACATCTTATCAGGCTGCGTCTTATTGGCTCTCAAAACCAACTCATTCTTCAGAAACCACAAAGCTCTCAGTCACTAGCAAGCCTCCCTTGCTTAAGTGCTCAAACACAAAACCATCCCCTATTAGTTTCTCAATCCCCTAGACTAGCCAGTTCTCTGTGGATAATTTTGTCTTCATATAAAAAGACAAGATAGATTTAAGTCCTTACAGTATAAATAGTCTACACACATTGTTTCCCATTTATGTCTATGAAGTAGCACACACACCTCACGAGTATTTCTTCAGAAACCACAAAGCTCTCAGTCACTAGCAAGCCTCCCTTGCTTAAGTGCTCAAACACAAAACCA
>JANHGB010014366.1:0-41353 GCA_026283785.1 Coracopsis vasa | reverse complement strand
CATTTTAGCAGTGCTTTAAAAGAGCAGCTGATTAGAGATAGATCCTTCTACCTGCATGGTTACATTTGTAAATCCATGAAAACATGAGAAGGGTACAGAGAGATGTGCAAGAATGTGAACTCCATCATATGTATACTATTTCAGTGGTGGTGTTATACCACAAAACAACACAGCATTAGGGCAAGGCTGCAGGAGGTCCCAGCCTCAGGCTTAAAACTGACTGTCTCATTTTGGTTGGTTAATTAGTATTCATTCATCAACAGACAGACACATGGCCTATGGTTACTTAATGGCTTGCAGCAAACTCCTCAAATGTTTACAGATTTACTTGAAGACTAGTGCACTGCTAAATGTCTCCAAGCCTGCACAGTACTAAGAATACTTTATTTCAACTTAAGTAGAAGACCAATTTAGTTAAATTAGAACTATTAAATATTTGAAATAGAAAGGATTAGCTGATACGTTAGGTGTGCCACATAATACAGACACAACTAAGCTGGTGAAACTAAATTTCATTTCCCAAGTGCAACAGGCAAACTGAAAGAAACTGTGAAATTGATCATTCTAAAAAGCTGAGGTATTAAAGGTGACTACACTGGTTAGTCCAGAACACTGGTGTTTTCTTTCCTTAGGTCAGATCATACTTCTGGCACAGAAGCATCAACCACTCACTAAAACAATTTAAGTTGTTGCCTCTTTTTCAGCTTTGCAACAGCCAGATGAATACTACTCAAAAAGCCTTGCAATGCCCACACTATTCAACAACCCTTCCAACTGGCCCCAAATTGTTGCAAGATCTCACTCCTGTGAAAAAGTTTTTATGCTTTTTTCCTCAAATAGTGGTACTTTTAACAATTTAAGCTTTTAGAATATTTTAAATATGGGCTACTATTGTAAAGACATTACACTTTCAAGACATCTTTCTACAGAAAGATATTGCTTGGCTGGAAAACAAAGAGACTGTGTTAGTCTTCCCTCAGCATCTACTTCCAAAGTACTCCCCCTTATGACAGCAAATAATCAACAGTCTCACAAGATGGTGAGTTATTCTTGAAATACATTCTGTAACACCCAAACTCACCACAATTACTCTCTCCGTCACTTAGATAACGATGAATCAAGTTTTCCATCCACAGCTGGTAGCAAATGCAGCGCTTTGTTATGGGGTCACAGTGTCCATGTCCAGAGCATTTTAAAAGACAGGCTAAGAACAAAATCAAACATAGGGTCAGTTGTGTAAACGGACAATTTTTCATGCATCCTCTTACTGTGAGGCTACATTGGTAGCAAAGCATCTAGTTCATAACATTCTCTTATTTTTTAAATCTCCCTTTATTTTGATGTTATGTTCTAAACAGATTCACAGTTCATCAGACTGCAGGCTGTAAAGAATATGTATCTTATGTGTACAATATTGAAACTGTATGCAAGTCAAGAACAGATTACTCTAGCCAGAAATAAAAATGAGTTGAAGTTGCGGAATTCAGACCTGATCCTTTATGACAAATTTGTAAGAACTTCTAAAGTACCTCAGAACTGGGGAATAACAGCATTCTTAGGTATTAGAAGACAAGCATCATACCAATAAACTAGAGTGCACTTCAGTATTTCAAAGCTGAATTACAGCATCTGAGGCCAGAACATTTACATGCCCCACAGGCTTATAAGTAGTAGCTATTGCTAGATTAATGCATCATATCAGACTAAAATGAAAAGTTATTCCCCTTAAAACTTAGAGTAGCAGATTTGTTATGTCAAGAAAAATGTTAATATATATTTTCAAGTGCCTCTACATATTTCAGTAATCCAATTATATTTACAACAGAACAACAGGTCTTTCCAACAGGTAAATACAGTATTTACTACAGAATCAATGACTATTTTATTGCCAGAGCTAGCTCACTTTGTGATTGTATCATTATGTTCCAATTTTAAATCATGGAGAAATCATGTCTGCAATATCTGAGCGTCATAAAGGGTTCACATTACTAGTGAAGTTCAAAATAAGCTTAGAAGTTCAAGCATCTTTTGAGGCAAAATAAAAAGTTCATTGTAAGAAACCCCAGAGGCCTGTCTACATTGCAAGTATTAGAAGAGTAAGTTATACCAGCGATCACCTCACCATTTTGATTGGTAACAGACAAGTTACCTTACAAACCTATTACTGAACACTAAAAGCCTGCAAGGAATCAGAAACATTAAACATTCTATAATATGGATATATTAGGTTTTTCCCACCTTCCAACAAAAGATGGTATAAGTCAGATATCTCTATCCTCATTCCCCAGGCCTTCCTGATGACGACCAGATTAAGATACTGTGCTTTTGCATGCTGTTACTGATGATGTCTTTTAAAAGAACACAACTGGCACCAGTCTACCACAAATGAACAAGCATCTTCAGTTTTATCTTCAACATCATCTTTTGGAAAGCTACATCCAAAACCAGACACCAGGTGGCAGCCAGAAGGCCTTCACGCACTGTTTCCAGGTGCTGTGCTAGCCAGACAACCTGCAAAGTTCTGAAATGAGCAAGTACAATCCAAAACATACCAGCCGTGTCAACCCTCAGGACTTTAAAAAGCAGGAAGTCAGCCTTCTCTTTCAAAAGCTGCACATGCAGAGTTCGTGAGACATCTGATGCCTTGATCACCTTGGAAGGCTGCCCGTTCTGCACATAGAACACAACTGCGGTGCTGCAGAAAGAACAGCTAAGGTCATGACTGCTGTCAAAGATCACTTTTGTCAGGCATTAGTTCATAGCCTTTGGTTTTGTTTGTTTTTGGAAAGCAAATGTCACCACTGATAAAGATTAGGGAACTCTGCTCATGGGAATCAACTCCACCCAAATACCATGGACTTCATTATGAGCCAGGAGACCAGCAGTTCTTTGGCTTCTCATTTTCACAGACAAAAGGTGAGGACAACAGCAAATATAACTCCCTCCTTGGTCTTCCTGACTCTTGCTTTAAGATAAGTATGTATACATTTGCCTTCCTCACTGTAATACAGGACCTGTTCCAAAGCACTCTGAAGCAGTTTGAGTAATTTTGGGAAACTGAACTTAAGAGCAAGGTAGCCAGCAAGAAAGTAGAAGATAGGAATACACCAGGTTTGATCAGATAATGCTGGAACCTTACTTTGAATATAAGCAATACTTGCTTCACTGTAACAAAGTCTGTCTCACTCCATCCAGCATTTGGGAAAAATAATACTAGTGTATGGAACAAAGATCTTAAAATATATGCATGTGTTTTATTTAAAGGAATTCATAAACTATACAAAGAATTTTTAATCTTTTTTAAACCAAAACACTTCGGTTCTGAGCCTCCAGAGAGCTAGCTTCATCACTTTTCTACCACAGCAGACGAAATGCACCTTCTAGAGTTATGAGTATAGCTTTTTTTCTTTTTGGTCATCTTAGAAAAGATTATTTTTACAAGTCATTATGAGCTGTGAGTCAATGAAAATCACAAATCTTCCTTGCACAGCAGGTTATCTTTGTACCTTATATCTGAGTAGGCTTGTATCTTCTGAACTTTGATATCTGAATCCAAAACATTCAGCAATACAGCCAGTTGTCTCACCAGAGTGTCCTTCTGCTGTTCACTCAGCTGTCCCACTCCAACTTGCAGAATGAGCTCCACCAGACCATTTCTTTTGGGATCTGACAGAAAAAAAGAACATGTTATTCTTTCAGAGCCTGGCAAATATTTCAGTAATATCTGAAGACAATACAGTATTTTCCTGCATAAGACCCATATTCCTGATAACCCAGCCCCTTCGTATTAGAAAAGTACTGAAACAAGCCTGGTGGGTCCCAAGATAGCAACCCAGTTTATCAGTTGAAAGAAAGCACTTCAGCGTGTATTTCTGTTTAGCATTAATACATTTCTGTGCAGAATATCAACTTCTGTTCCCCTAAATGCTGTCATCTTAAGGTCTCAGAGGTAAGCACTAGGCAAGTCTAAGTTTTCAGTTCCCTGCTAGTTTTCTACTACTGGCTACCAGCCACAAAAAAGGGAGGTAAAATGGACTCATATGGTAGCATGCAAGACTCTGTGAGCAAGTCTAAATGAGGATGGTCAACTTCAGAAACACCAAATATGTTTACCTTCACAAACTGAAGGTTCTGTTAAATAATACTTGGACTTCTAGAGTGCCTTGCAAACAAAACCAGCTTCACAAATATCCATTGAGAATCCTGAGGCAATTATTGTGACTACATTCAACAATAAAGCAAGGAACAGAAATAAAATCATTTTTCAAGAACCAGACAAGACATCTCCAACAGACCAAAGATTTCAGGCTCATTTCCTGAAACCTCAACTTAATCCTTCCAGCACACAGGCATTTATGCTGCATTTGAAAATAAGTCTATACACGACCAATACCAAAACTATGAAAAGATAACTTAAAAACCCCTGAAATGCTTTGAGGTTTTTGTCCTTCAAGATGAAAAGAAGGAAAACAAGCATAAAAACACACTTTCAATCATCATTACACAACTGCAGCATTTGTACCTAAACTTAATGTTCAGCTCCCATTTCTTTCTATTGTCCAAACTGATTAACAACCAGGAAAAAGAAACCAAAATGCTTCCAGTAAGGTAGTTAAGAATCCTGACATGTCTAACACACTCAACCCTACTGAGAGAACAGAAGAAGGTAGGGAGAGACCTGTTTGCTTTGTGTTTTAACTTGAGAGAATCTTGTCAACATTGAAATAAGTGAAAAGGAGAGCAAAGATAAGGTATTCACAACGTATCGATGACCTTTTAATTGTCATACCAGGCCGCACTTCAACAGTTGCTGAATCAACATCTGAGTCTCCTTTAGCATCTGTTACTTTCAAGTGAAAAATGTATGTTCCTTCCACCAGATTAGTTAGCTGCAGTACTGCCTCGTGGTCTGAGCCATGGATCACATCCTGGAAAAAAAAACAAAATAGTACTGGGATGATTATAGCCTCAGAGAAATTTGAAGGTGTGACTATCAAGTAGAGTATCTGGTATGACAGTGTGAGTTCTTGCTTTGCTTTTGGGATAAATGTGACCTGCTCACAATTTATAGCAAAGTAATACAAATTTGGAAGTGATACTTAATGAGGGTGTCTGCACAGTATCAATATTTTAATAAAACCAACAGAAAAAACAAACAAACAAAAAAACAAAACAACAACCCAACAACAAAAACCACAGAAACCAACCCCAACCCAAACCAGGCAGAAACATTCTCAAGTACTCATCTACTTGAAAATCCGAGACAGGTACATTATTATTTCTCAGCTTTACTCCACTATCCTTAGTTCTGCTTTCTTCACTCTCAAATTACTTTCTTTCCTTGGAGTCCATGTATTTCCAACTATCATCTCTGTCAGCTATATATTGAAACTAAACCTCTTCAAATTTTCTCATACCCTCATGTGAATTGCTTCTGGAATCTCCGCTATTATTTTGCTGTTTCTCCTTTCCTGATTCTTACCAATTTGTCACTCTTTTCCTGACTGCAAAGGACTGTACACAGCACTTTGTGCGGACAAGTAGAAAAAGGTATCACAGTTATAGTAGCTGACACAAACTTCAGTTTATCAAGAGGTACTTTTGCTGTCTGCCCACCTTGAAGAGCAGACTAACAGACTCCATTGCCCCAATAACCCAACCTATTCACTGTGATCTGCCAGTCAAGGTATTTGTAGATCTAGCGCCACACATCATTTTTATCTTAAACTGGAAGTTTCGCCTCATCTGGTACCAGACACAATTCCTTAGTCTTTATCAGTACTTGCTCTCTCAGACCCTTCCGCTTTTAGGGTTATCTGGATTTCAGAAGACTTTTCTCTCAGACACATTAGCTTGGTACTATCACCAATTACTCCTAAAGCGACAAAACTTTATTCTTCCATTTCAAGTTTTTCTCAACTAGTCCTCCTACTTAGTCACCATATTCTGTTGCTGTACTGAAAATATCACAAGCCCCTTGAACCAAAGCATTAAAGAGAGCAGGGAAAACAAACCAGAAACAGACACCATGCCTCAGAGCATTTTATGAGCCATACTTGCCTGCCATGCCCTGCTGCAGTGATGCTACATGCATAACAAGAGCCGAATTTGACCTGTTACAACCTTCAAGAAACTCACCCCAGCTGCTGGGCTTTGACCATCCCGAATCCACAAATATGACACGATCCCCTGGTCATCAGCAGACCTTGAGCCATCCAAGGTAACAGAGTTATTTGGTAGCACTAGAACATGTTTCCCACCAGCATGTGCCCGGGGTGGACTGTTGTTTTCTAGCCATAGAAATAGTGGAGAAGGATTTGCTTTCAAAACATGTGAAATATGACATGCCATTTCAAATACACCCACACTGCAATTCTTTACCCGAGGATTACAGGCAGTAACAACAGAATCTTGTTTAAAAGGTACAAGGAAAGAATGAGTGGGTACGTTGAATTTGGCTATTACAACCTGACGGAGGCAGAGCTGCACCATGAGGACAATATCAATAAGAGGTACCACACAAAAAGACTTTTTTCAGAAAGCATTGTGGGGCACGCTATTTACAGTATGACAATAACTTCAGCATCAGATCTCAGTCAAGCAAAAAGATTTTCTGCCTCTTTAGAAACACAGCCCATGTGCTTCACAGTCCATGCGTCCACAGATCACCATGCTGGGCTCTTCGCATTTTGAGAATCACTTATTACCTAATAGAAGCTTGTGTAAGGTATTGTATCTTCATAGGCAAATGTTAATTGGGAAACTTACAGTAAACCCAGTTCCCAAATGATTTTTGCTTGCTGCTAGCACTGAAATGAAGGTATGCATTGGGAGTACAGCCAAAAGACAATGAAGAAACGTGAACACATTCTCTTTCCAGAAACCAGACATCACTGACTTTTATTTAAAACACAACTGATAAGACAGAGCTCCAGGAAGCTGGGAAGCTGAGTGAAATACCTTGCCAGTCTGAATATTAGATTTGATATAAATAATTCAATTCTGGGCAGATCTCCAGAGCACTGGCTAGCATTGTAGGTATTATTTAGAACAGCATGGAGTTCTCTGTGGTACAAGTGATGATCCTGTCTCTTCCAAATAAACCAGTTGATTAAATTTGGCTACTGGACCAGCGAATATTTTTAATATTGAACCTGTGACAGTTGTCAGTACATTCTGTGACTGCACTTCACAGTCTGAATGAAAACGTGAGACATATTTGGGCAGAGCTGTTGTCATGTGTTTCTGACTAAACACCTAACTGAAACTCTAAAATAGTTTAATCAGTGATGCACATGGGTAAAACTGAGTCCATCTGCTCCAAGATGCACCTGGGTTGGAGCAATCCCAAGCATCAATACAGGGTTGGTGGAGACAGGATTGAGAACACCCCTGAAGAAAAAGACTTGGGGGTGTTGGTTGACAAGAAGCTCAACATGAGCCAGCAGTGTGCACTTGCAGATCAGAAAGCCAACTGTGTCCTGGGCTGCATCAAAAGGAGCATGGCCAGCAGGTCAATGAATGTGATTCTCCTCCTCCACTCCATTTTCAAGAAGTCAGCAGCTAATATTCTAACACAGCTCTATTATCATTTCATAAATGGTACAAGAACCATACTTGCAGAGCCAGAGTACATCACTCCCCTCAAAAAAAACCCCACCAAGGTATGCAACAGAAAGCCAAGCACTGGAACAAACAAGATTTGAAATGTATTATGCCACCTTCTTTAGAGGGAGGTATAGGCCTATGGAGATTGCTAAAATCACTCCCTAAGGAACATCATGAGGTAAAAGATGGTTGGATTATCACCACCTGCAAACTTGAGAATTCAACACGCTATGAAACCTGTGAGGAGTACCTGACAGTACCTCCATCAGAGAAATGAAGCTGCCAAAGCGTCTAGAGCACAAGTCTTATGAGAAGTGGCTGAGGGAACAAGGATTGTTTAGCTTGGAGAAAAGGAGGCTCAAGGGAGAACTTATCACTCTCTACAACTATCTCATAGGAGGCTGTAGCAAAGTGAGCATCAATCTCTTCTCCCAAGTGGCAAGCGATGAGAGGAAATGACCTCAAGTTATGACAGTGGAGGTTTAGACTGGATATGAAAAATATTTACTCACTGAAAAGATTGCCAGCCACCCCTGGAGCCATTTAAAAGATGTGTAGATGTGGCACTTAGGCAGTGGTTCAGTGGTGGATTTGGCAGTGCTAGGTTAACGGTTGGACTCAATGACCATAAAAGGTCTTTTCCAACCTAGGCGATTCTATGATCTTGTACAATAGGTATTATTATCCTAAAGCCACTTTGGGGGGGGGAGGGAATAAATAATTAACCCCCACCATAGCAACAGCTTACCTATATAAAAAACCCCAAATAAATACAGGTCTGCTAATGCTAAGTTTTTAAGTGGAAATTGGTATACTCTGAGACCTCACTTAAAACCCACAGCAAAACTGCTTTTCTGCTCAAAGCTTAACTTTAAAATGATGTTTTCATTTTATTCTCAATGAAGTAGACACAAACTAGTGTAGTAGGGTCAAACCCAGTATTTTTAAGCATTCTTATTACGACTAATTCTGCATATATTTAACTTCAAAAAAGCTTGCAGTAAGTGAAATTAATGCTACCAGTCACTCACTACACACTTTACAACAAAATAGCAGTTATCTCTTCCTGAATACCCTTGAAACATGACAACCAAATATATTCTGTTAGTGACTGAATTAACTGGCAAGTTGCCTACCGTATTCTAAGCAGCAGCAACTAGGCTTACCTTCCTTCACAGTAATAGATAGCACAGATGCACTGCTTAAGCCCTGTTGGTCTTTCACGGTCAGCCTGAAGCGATAGGTACCAACCTGAAGACCAGTCACAGTTGCTATTGCTTTGTCACCATTTTCCATCTGTACAGAGCTTGGTCCACTGAAACAAAGCATCCCAGAAAAAAAAACAACAACAAAACAAACCTACATAGACAGCCAAATTATTCTTTCAGCAGCATCGATCATGTCATTTGCTTTTACGTACATTGTAGTTTTACCACCCCTTATAAGCACTGGTGGCTAAAGAACTATATGACACGAGTTTAGCTCAGAGAATTAGTAAATCAATTTTTTTAAAGACAAAGCGCTCAAGCATTCCATTCTCATTTATTAGAAAATTAGAAAATGCACCCCAGAAGTTCAACCTCCCCACTGTACTATTTCATGGGAGCATCCAAACACTGCTGCTTTAAGAGCCACTCACAACACGTACAGGCTGCCAAACAAATCTCTTCCTGTACCATGGATAAGCTAATACCTTGTGCTTTTATTAAGGATCAATTAGTTTTGCACATTAGCATACAATTAAACTTTTGTCAAACATTTTCAATCATCATTCAAGAGTGTCACCTACTAGTGAAAGCTCAGGTTGAACAGATTGTCAATTTATTGTTCATCAAACAAGTGACCAAGAAATCCTAGTCCTAAGCACTGATGGGAAAACTTTGTATATTTCAGGAGAGTACTCAAACCCATTAGTCGCTTTTTAGCAGGAGACATGGAAGCTTCCATCATTTTCTCTTAACTTTGTAACAGTAAACCTCAAAATGATGCACTGCAAAATATGGAAGACTTATGCAATCTCTGCCTAAGATGAACTTAAAATTCCTGTCACCCTACTACCACCTGAGCAGGAACATCCTCAAAGCAGTTCTCCAACAGTGAGTTACCCAACACAGCTGTCTAAGAGGTTCTCGCACCCAATTACTTTCACTTTGTTCTTTATTCTACTGGAAATCCATAAAATCTCTAGATACCTGATATTTTCCCAGTGATAGAAGACAATGCCTTGGTCGTCTTGGCTTTTGCTTCCATCCAGTGTAGTACTTTCTACTGGGAAGGTCAATTCCTTGTCAGGGCCAGCCACTGCTACTGGAGGACTATTATTTTCTGTAAAAAGTAATAGTGTATGACATTTTCTAGGTAGCTACTGGCAAGGACTGCCAATCATAACAGAGATTTTATACAGAATATTGTATAACAAATTTGATATATTGGCTCAAAGGTACAAATCACAAGCATAATGTGCACAAGCCAGCAGAAAATACTAGGTGGGTGAGACCAGCTCTGCAACAAGCCAAATCCCACAGCAAATGCTTCCCTTTTTACAGTCATACCTAAAAGTACATGATCCCAAAATTCTGCAGTGTGCTCAATGCATCATATGAAATGTTTCAAAACAAGAGTAGTGGGATATTTTCCTGGTTCCACTACTACTTCAAAACCACCCACACAAATATAGGCCTCTGCCCATGAAGATGATACTGGCTCAGGTTTCTGCTGCTCAAGGTCAGCACAATGCCACTAAGTTAATGCCAGTTTAGAGCCTTTGTAGATTTAGTGCAGACACATATAACCTATTATTGTGTTTTCAACCTGTTTTTGTGGCATTGTAAAACTAATAATGCTACCATTTTCCTGAATATTTATTTACCCTTAGATCTGACTTATATATAACATCTTTCAATAACACCTTTCTAGTTCCACACTACAATGGGTCTAAAAGACACCACCATAAGCTGTACTTCCAATTCACGTTCTTGATTTCCACAGTAAATGCCGACTGTGAAGTTCTCCCAGAAGGGGTCATCTACAAAAAGATGTAAGCAACAACAGGAAGATAAAATGTTGTCCATGCTGGAATGAGACCTTCAGATGGGCAGAACAGGCTACTTTGGATGCAACAGGCAGACGCAGTAAAAAAAAAAAAAAAAATGATAAAAAGGGTGTGTGTGTGTAAGATATCTCATGAGTCCCAGATCATTTGGGCCCATTCATCACTTAGCTTCTAAATCTAAACAAACATGTGAAAGATGCTGCCTTTGAAAATCCTTTGCTTGACAGTTTTCCCTCGAAAGTACAATGCAATTCTAGTGAGAATTCAAACTACACAGGAATTCTTGAAAGAGAACTGCAAAATAATAAGGAAACTGAGCAAAGCACTGACTGATACTCTGAAAACTTTGCAAAACAGACATAGTAGACTACTACCAAGAGCCCCATTTTAGACAGACACTCAGTCACATATCTGTATAGGTTGCACTACATAATCAGGCCACTCTGATCCTTCAGGATCACCACCTGAACTTTCTATGACTCTACAGTTGTTTTAAATGTTTGCTTTGACAGAAAATGGAGGTGGAAGAGTCCTTGAGGCAGGGATACAGGACATTCAGACAGTCATCTCAGTGGTGCAATGCAGGGAGATGATGTATCCAAGGACAGTGCTAAGACATCAGGCTGACCACCCCTGAGGGATCCAGACATGCCTGCAGCTGACTTACCAGGCTGCACGATCAGTGTGACCTCAGCTGTGGACCGCTGCCTCGCAGAGTCTGTGACAGTCAGCTGAAAGGTATAATCTCCTTCCTGCATTGCAGATAACTGGAGGTATGGCGTCCGCACCCCCTACACAACATTTATAAAGACAGAGAGTGTGAGATAAACAGAATTGCTCATGGATTATGAAAGATCTCACAGAGCAATTACAAAGAAAAAATTCAATTTGTGTTTGAGCAAGCACCTTGAGCATCTTGTAGACAAAGAGGAAACTGAAAATTTGATATACAGATGTATGCATTCCCTATTGCGACTGTCCCTATCAACCCAGAGAAATATTTGTAGACAACAAACTTTAATATCTTCTAGTATAATTGCTGCATTGTTTCTGAACCACAATAATTGTGAGACACATGGCATGTTAACATTTGCAATTAGGAAATTAAAGACTGACAGAAATTACTACATCTTATTCCATTTCCTTTGAAATGTTGTAAAACCAAACATCATGACATTCTTTAATATAATATTTATGAAAACTGTCAAATGCAAAATCAAGCTTGACTTGATCCCAGCCAGACAGGCTTATGGAAAAAACAAGTTAAACAAGACAATTCTGTCCTGAGTATACTCTTCCAGCAATATTAGTTGATATCTATTATAAGCTCATAAAATGACTGGGCCCAGCTACAGGTCCTTTTGCTAATAAAATGAGCATAAATAAAATAAAGTGGCACCTCTCATATGAGGAATAACAAATCACAACACAATTAGGTGGGTTTTTTTTATGAATATGATAATGAGGATTAATGATTAACTAACCAGCAAAGGTACTTGTTAAATTGCTCTCTAATCATGGATACCATCTAACACACCTGAGACCAGCATCCTCAGCTTTAGGGAAATGAAAAAGATTACTAGGCTCTTGAAAAGAAACTGTAAAATGCTCTTGCATTTCCACATTGCATACCCAATGAGGTATCTCAAACTGACATTCCCTTTTTCCAGGAAAGCTGCTTTAAGGCTGAATATCATCTGAAAACTACAAGTTCAAGCTGCACGGATGCTTTTGGAAAGTCTTTGTCATGCTAAATGAACAAAAACAAGCCATTATGCTATAAGTCCTTCCATAGTTTCCTAATTACCTCTACAGTATAGGCTTGCATCAATATTACTTATTTCCTACGCAGAGCTACAACGTGATCTCTTTCAATTTCTGAAGGTCTAAAGCATTTGCAACATTGCAGAAATCAGGTCTCATAAAAAAATGGCTTCTGAGTTTCAACAGGCTTCATTACATTAATTACCTCAACTGCCTACAGAGTTACAAGACTCTCCAACTGAGTGCAAGTTCACTGAAAACTTTTAATACGTTTTCTCATATTAAGAAAATTCTCAGATTAAAAAAGCCATGAAAATAAGAGAATAAATTCAGTTGGCCTTCATAGGAAACCCAAGTTTTAGTGAGCATATAAAGAACACCAAAGAGCATGGCTGCATAACACTGCCAAAAGCCTTGCCATCTTTCACTTACAAAATTAAGCTTCTATTTGAGTCCTACTTTCTCCAGGAGAAAATATTAAATAAAACCCTGACCATCCTCCACATTCTCACAAAACCAGTTTTCAGCATGTCCAGCATTTCAGAGGAGGGAAACCTGTGGAGCTCTAGGGTCCAAGAACAGACACTGTGAACCTGGAAGTCTTTCCAAACCACCAGGGCACAACAACAGCAGGAATGAGAGAAAGCCACAAGGTATGATAAGAGAGAGAAGGAATTAAAAGTAGTATCTACAATGAGAGCTGAATACATCAGAGAGGAATGATGACAACAACAACAAAAAAAAGCCCCCAAAAAACTAACAGCACTCTAGATATTTTAGTGCTTCTGAGTTCTGAGTAGTTACTTAGGTATGTGCTTGCTCCTGTTACATGCAAAAATGAAAGAGCCTTCCAATCCTAAGCAAAGAGAAACAGGCATACCTGCATAGCTACAACCTTTCCTTTGCTTTTGGGACTGAGTGACCACTCATAGCTGACAATTTCATGGTCATCGCTGCTCTGGTTTCCATTCAGCGTGATGAAGTTCTGGGGCAAGGTGACTGCCTGATTAGGTCCTGCATTGGCAATAGGTGGGTAATCCACTGGTTTGTTGACACTCAGAGATGCAATGGTAGAGTTGGCTGCTCCATCTGAATCAATCACTGTGAGTCTACAACAGGAAAAACAGTATCGGAAATCTGTTAAGATGGACTTCTGTTAAGTCTTAAGTTCAAAGGTTAACTTTTCCTGGCACTTTTTTGAACATCACCTAAGACAGACCCACTGATTATACTATACAAATTTCTGCTTCAGAAACACATATCCGACAACTAAGGTAGGAAAGAAATTCATTGACCGATTTAAAAAAATCCCACAGCTTTCAAACTTTAAGGAAAATAATAATAATAATAATAAAAAAAAGCCTAGCTACACTGGATCCCATATGAAATCCTTTCCCTGCAGTCAATGGCAACTTCATCAAACAGATTTCACTGCAAATTCTTTAAAAAGCTTACTTAGTAAAAACAAGGGATTTGTCTCAATAGTCATAGTGTAACAGTCCCAGTTAACACCTACATCCAAGACTACTCTTCTGGATGTTCAGAAGCTCTGCTTACAGCACACTAGCAGTTCTTAAATTCTTGCTGCTTTGTGACAGTAATTTTAATGCAGTTTGCATTTCTGAAGAGGTCAAGTCACAAAACTAAAAAAGTACAGGGTTTAAAAACCCCACTACTGCCTCTCAGAAACATAATGACAAATCATCTTAACATGAATCTGCTGCAGACACCCAAAAGCGGTGAAAAGTCTGCCCTCAACAGTATGGTAACTGACTATATCTCTAATTCACCTCTTCTGAAAACTACATACTGCTGTCCACATGGAAGTGAACTACTCTTGACGCCTTTCCTGAGTGGAACAAAACTAGTGCTCATTAATTCTTCCATTAGGGAATAAATACTTTTGCAGTGGGTGCACATCCATGTGTATCAGTAACACTGGATTTTTTCTGCCAGCTCACTTCCTGTAAGTTTGAACACACTGCTCTATTGTTCAAGTACCTCAGCCTTCCCTAAAGGTACACAGATACAGAAAGTGATTTCTTAATTCCCTAGGGTTTAGAACACACTTAAGAGCATTGCTTTTAAAAGCAAGCTCTGCCCTTATTAATAAAGAAAAAAATCCTATGCTCCTTTCTGCCACTGTACAATATGAACAACTGCAATAAAGAACACAGAATAAAAGCTGAAATTACGTATTTTTTGTTGAAGCTTATGCAAAGCACCACATTTAACATATAGGTATGCTGACTTCAACATCCTGCTGATGTTACACTGATAGACAATAGATTGACTAGTAGGCTGTTGTGCACCAGCAGTCAAATAACCCAGGCTGGATCAGCAGGAAGTCTGCCTCTGTGCAGATTAGGCTTTAAGTTAAAAAGTTCAGAAAATGAACTCTGATTTTAATTAAAGTACCCAGAACCAAAAACGTTGCTTCCATTGCTGGACAAAATCCAGCTTCAGCAATGAATAGAGGGAACCAGTAGCAAGGCAATGGCTTTTACGAAGAACAGAGTGACCCTTATTAAAATGAGCAGACAACAATGCCCTGTAAGGATCAGTCTCCCAATATTGTTCTGTCTGCCATCACCCTTCAGGAGATGACTTTCACATCCTGACTGTAGTTTCATCTCAGCACACTTGCCAACTTCTACAGAAGGGGCAGGGGGGGCTTGTGGGTGTTTTGCATAACTTTGTGCTGTAATGTATCGCCACACCAGTATCACAAAAATCACTGCAAGCACTTTTTAATAAAATTGCTCCCTATGTCTCTCCACTGCACAAAATGAAGGTTAAAAGCACGCAGAAGAAAAATTAAGTTTTTTTGTTTGAGGAGGTACATGCAAGCACAAGAGAAACTAACATTTAGCTGACATCACAGAAATAGTCAAAACCTCAAAGGAAAGCATCTGTGTAGGTACCTGAAAGTGTAGTTCCCAGGAACAAGGTTAGACAAGTGCAAGACAGGTGTGTCAGCAGATGCCTTCTGCTCTCGCAAAGGACCTTTAATTTCCTCCCAGTGGTAACTCACTATCTTCATATCATCAACACTTTCTATATTCATTGAAGAAAAACATATCAGTTTCTTGTAGAAATTGCTGGAATAAATACTAATGTCTTTCATGCACTGATCCCTGTTTTTTCTACAATTATCTTCTCAAGTATATTTGGACAGATTTCATGTACCATAGCTGTTAAACCACATATTCCAAGCTACATTTGGTATGGTTTATCTAAACAAACAGAAAATTCTTCACACACAAATAAAAATCAGTCTCAGACTCTGCACAGTCTGCTCTCAGTAATTACGAGCAGAATTATGACATTTCATCATACCCTACAAAACAGCTTTCTATCATGGCACCAGCCATGCTGGCACAGGTTTTCTGCGCAGGGCAGGAAGGAACTGTAAGAGTAGCTGCTGTTTGGACGCAGCAGCCTCTGATACACCGCATCTCAGCCTCCAGGTGGAAGGCTGCATTTTATCACTTTTTTTTATTTATTAAAATAATTTATAGCTGGACTCAAATCCCAAAAATAAATTCAGGGAACTTCGGAGTGAAAGAAGGAATTTCACTTGTAATTGACAACAACATTATAACTGTATACGAAAAATAGAGGATATAAGCATAGGAGGGTCCAGTACATACGACTGCCATCAATGAAGGTAGAAGTTGTAGGCAAAGAAACTTCTTGTACTTTGGGTGAAGCAATGGCAACAGGCGGCTGGTTAACTCTGACTGCTGTGAGAAATATGAGAGGAGAAAGAAAAAAAAAAAAGAAATTAAAAATAAAAGTAGTGAAAGCCCAGGTCAAATTAATGTGTTGACTCTACCGATCAATAGTCCCCAGTGATTTAAATGTAGGATTGACAGCTTTGCAGCAGCATCTGCTTGTCCTTTTTGGGCAAGGGGGAGAAAAGATTGCTGAAGAACAGTGCACTGACACAGCAGTCTTGTGCTGCAGCCCCTTCTAACTGGTATAATTTAGATTAGACCTGCGCACTGTAACTTGCAGCTAGAGCTTGTCCAGCACCTAATTGCTGTTCCCAGCTGCACTGGAGAAGACCACAGAAGGTAGCATGATGCTATCTCAGGCCTTGCCTGAGGAGGGTACAAGACCAGAAAGCATTTAAACACAATGAGCCAGCAACTCTACTTCCTTAAAAAGCTTTACAGACACCAAGTTAGGCAACATCTCTGCATGATTGGACTACCAGATGCCCTTGGCAGACAATAAGTGACAGACTACTAGATAAGCATGTTGTACAACTACTTGTGTTGAAGAAATTAATTATTTTAGCCAACTGATTTACCTGGTTTGACTGTGACATTTACAAAACCTTCGCCGAAGGCACTTTCACCAGAAACCGTCACTTTGAAGGCATAAAGTCCCACTGATAACTGAGACAAACACAGAACAAATTGGGTTACCTGTCAAATTATACAAAAGCGGTATGCATAAATCTGCCAGTCATGTTGTAAACAGAGAAAAATCTGGGTATCTGAAACCTAGAGCTCCTTTCATAAATACATACACAAAAGGCTACTAGTCACTGCCCAGAAGTGAGAAATACAAAGCCAAAACTTAGGAATTTTTACTCTACCTTAGAAAATTATTAGAGCACTCTAAAAAAAGAAAAAAAACAAACCCCACACTTCTAATCTGGCAAAGATTTGGTGACACATGCAAGTGGAGAGACTCCTTGAATCCAGGTGCCCTTCCCCACAGGTTAGATTCCTGTGAAAGGACAACACAAACACACTGAGCCTGAGCTTACAGCTCACTTACATGAGAGAGCTTCAATGTCTGGCTGTGCCTGCGCTCCATTTCACCACCATAGTCAGCAGGGTGACTGATTAAGCTCCACTCATAGGTGTAGGCTGTTTCTAAGAGCAGTAACATAGCATAACAGTAATCAGCTTTGCCTTCAAAATAAGCCCAGAAAACAAAGAAATCAAGTTCACTATCCACCAGATAAAATGCGACATTAGGAAATCATAACTGCTGTGTTTAAGCCTGCAAAATGAAGCAGTATGAAAACATGTTGTATTTCCACAGTGCTTTGTAACATGATAAAACAGCAAGTATATAATGGACTTCACAAATAATTGACTTCACAAAATCTAGCTTCATGTGAAGTGAACGTGTTTTACATACCTACCTGTGAAATGTGTATTCCTTGTTGCTGCAGTTCAGAAGCTGGTAGTTTTAAGGTAAATGCTGCATTCAGAAGCTACTTCACCCTTCCCTTTACAGCAAGATACTATAACCTGGATCACTTTATCTTTTGGTAGAAACTACAGACTTTTTATTGAGCCATCTGGCTAATGAGTTCAGGTTCTGAAAATAAAAGACACTAAAAAAAATGGATAAACCTCCAAAATGAAAAGGAAGAAACCCCCCCTCTGCAGTTGGAGCCACCAAAAAAAGTATCAGTAACCAAAAGAAGTATCAGTAGGAGATGAGAAAGATGGTTTTACCCTGAGACATTCACATAAATCAGGACTCGTCTGCATTTACAGGTTGGTAGTGTGTGTATCTCCTTGTATGCCAAGGCCATTCAACTCACCTGTAGGCGGTGGTGGGACAACAAAGGCATTCAGTTCAACCTCATTTTTGGGTAGCACCACTTGTATGTTATCTCCAGCAGACACAATAAGTTCTTTTACTGTATCTAAGACAGAATGAGTAGACTATGTTTTAACAGATGGACAGATTTAAATTCAATATCTTCAAATATTACTTGTAACGGAGTAAGTAAAATTTGACAAACACTCTACAATGAGCAGAGAAGGACAAGTAAAAACATAAGAATTCCTCAATACATAATCTATAATATTCATGACTACGGCTCCTTCACCTTTTACCAAACCAAAATTTTTCTTCTTCCCCAGATATGAAGTGTCATTTCCCCTACTTCTGTTTTAGGGAAAAGCATTCTGATTACTCCCGAATATCACGAGTGAAAATGCTCTGCATGAAGAATTACACATTTTTCTTGGATAGAAGTGCAGGAATTAAAAATACACAATTACAGAGGACAAGAAAAGCCATCTGCACCAGAACAAAATTAACTAAATGAAGTAACATAGTCCAAACTAGAACTGCAGTGCTTGCCATCCAGGAACACCCTCCCAGTTCTCATCTGTGAAACTCTTTACTCTTCCAAAAATGCAAAGTCCACAAATTCAGTCCCCAACAGAAATGTATCAAAGCACAACTTCAGGAAAGGTTCCCACAGACCTGTATTTCAAAGGTTTTAAATGTCTTCCTGTTAATACTGGGAATCCACAGAACAGAGGTTCTGCAAAGGCAACATTCACTAGCGTCTAAATGTTCAGCTTACAACTTCTGAATAGATGAGCAAGGCGCTACTCAGTGCCAGGTGACAGGCCTAAAAATGGACTGAAGAAGCCACACTGCCAACACACTTTCTGTCACCACTACTTTAATGCGCCAAAGGCTCCACAATTGCTCATGGGAGTAGCCCTAGACACCAGTGGAGTGGATGTTTGTACTTGGACCTCCACATGAGATGAGAATAAAATGGCTAGATGAGGGTGATGACCAAAAGAGAGGAATGACTGTCTTCCAGACTTTTAAGACAGTAGGGCTAATAACACACAAGCTTGAGGTATTCCTTGCACAAAGCACTACTTAGATTGAGATTCATCACAAACTTCCCTTCAGCTTTTTCTTCCAAGCTCCTTTTTGAGTCATCTTCAACCTCCTCCTGTGAAGGAGGACGAGGAGCTGTCTAGTCAACACTCAATGGTAACGATGATCCATTGCCTTGAAGAGAGAGGTCCTGCAGCTCATTTTTTCCTGTTACCTCCTACTGCTATCCTGGCTGGCAGGTTGCAGTTTGGCAGAGGGTGCCAAGAGCGTCCCAAACACTTAACTCTCCACACCCTTCAGTATACCAGAGGGCCAAACACCACTTCTCTGCTACTTGTGGCCCTTCTAACCATTTCAATTGTCAGGATGCACAGGGAGGCAGGAAATTCAGCAGAAGAAAGGAGATACTCTAACATACACACACACAGAATTTACTGCAACTACTGAGAACATAGTGGTTATACATGTCCTTGTCAAACTAAAAGCTGTTGCTCTGCAGATGGAAGTCTGATAAGCTTTCTCACAGCTTTGAAATTAGAACAAAACTTTTTTTCCTCAGGATGAAGAAGCCAGGTTCTCCACTACTACAGGCTAGGCTTCTCCCCTATTAAGGGCTGAGCTTCCTCAGGTCCCACCTATGTTCCTGCACGATATCTGACAACTATAAATAGTGGGAACCATACTCAAGAGTTTGAGAGGGAATAATATTCTCAAGAGTCACACAAAAACAACAGTATGGCTAGAAGAGACTATTCTAAAACTCCAGAAAGCCTCAAACATTTCTCACCAAGTATAAAAATTAACCCATGTTAAAAAGCCTTTTAATCTCTTCTTTTACTTTGCTGTATTTGCTTGGATTATAATTTCCCACTAACAATGGACTTGGTCAGAGTTTTGCCTCAAAAGTAAGTGGCTAAGGAGTCTGAAGTTTGCAGTGTTACTGTAGGTCTACAGGCCTGAAATGGGATGATATTACGTTCGGATAAAGAGCAAGCTCATAACTAACAACAGTTTGGAAGCTTGACAGTTGTAAAAGCTATCCTCACCTACTGTCCAACCTGCAGGTACCTCTCAGATCTCCAGCTATGTTAAAACGTTACCTGATTTAGCATCAGTAACGGGTGGTGTGAATTGCTGCATGGGCTCAGATGGCACAGTATTAGTGAGAAGTAGCACGATCCCATCTTCAGTGCCATTCTCTGGGGCCATTGTGGGAGTCTGGGTTTTCTCTGACACACCTGGGGATAAATCCAGTTTCTCTGAAGAAGGGGAAGGTGTAACAGCCTGCAAAATGAATTATAGGGAAAGAACTGTCATAAGTGGGCCATTTTTCACATTTCCAGATTTAGAGGTATGCTGTTTTTTAAATAGCATGTAGGGTGAGCTTACTGATACATGTTACTAGGAGGTTTTATTCATATACATAATATCAATCAAACAGGAGGACTGTTTGATTGGGGATTTTTGTGATTTGTTTTGTCACCCCCACCCCCCCAAGCTTTACAAGAAATGCTCATAATTTTCTGAATTTCAGATGCAGAACAGTATAGGCTATAGTTATCAAAATGAGGTAGCCTGCAACACAACTAAGGCTATCAGTTCTCAAGATAACAAAGAACAGTAGGATAGCTCTAAATATAGTCATAAACCTTTAAAACCCAATGACAGAAAGTTTGTGTGGTATTATTGTCTTCATGCTTTACACACAAACATAACAGAATCCTTGCCTCTTACTATATATGCTCGAACCAGAACTTCCTCATGCCTTCTTGTTTCCTCACTACTAATAAAATCCTAAATCTCTCCACTTCAGTCACAAGCTGCAGTATTGTTCTCTCTCACCCAACTTGTGGTGAATCAGACCTTCAGCAAAGAACACAGAAAGTTTTACAGGAATAACTCAGCACTGTGTTAGCCTTGCCCAACACCTTGCCCCTCTCTCTTAAGCCGTATCACCTTTCAATGACACATTAGTCTCAAAGGGCAAACAGTTTCTCCTTACCTTCTCAAGACATATTTCTGACCTAACACCTAGAGAAAAGCATTTTGCTAATTATGGCTACTATGCGTGGCACATGAAGACATATACTGCTATTATATGTACACAATCTATTAACTGAAGAACAGGATTATGAAGGTTGGTAAAATGCACATTGGTATCATAGAATGGCTGAGGTGGGAAGGGACCTCTAGAGATGGCCTAATCCAACTCTGCTCCCCAAAGCGGGGTCAGATACATCAGGCTGCTCAAGACCATATCCAGTCAGGTTTTGACTATCTCCAAGGACAGAGAATCTACAACCTCTGGAAAACCTGTTCCAGTGTTTCACCATCATCACAAGAAAAAAAAATGGAATGTTTTTAGTGTTTAAATAAAATTCCTTGCATTTCAATTTATGCCCATTGCCTCTTGTTCTGTCACTGGACAGCACTGAAAAGAGCCCATCTTCATCATCTTCACTCCTGCCATAGTTATTTATACCATGTCTTACATTGGTAAGACACTTCTGAACCCTCTCTGATCAAGGCTGAACAGTCCAAGCTCTCAGTTTCTCTTCAGTTGCTCCACTTTCATTCTGCAGTCTGTTGCCTCCCTAGGAAAGCAGAGTAGCTCTGCCTTGGATGTGGACAGGAGGAAAAGCTCCCCGTGCAGCTGGGAGCATCAGGGTGATGTCAGGGACTGGCTTCCCAGCCTGCAAGGAAATAGAGCGTATGGAAGTCATCTGCAACTTCATCTCTGCCTTCAGTTAAGGACAGAGAGAAAAGATCCCTGTGCAGCTGGGACAGTAACAGCAGTGCTGGGGACTGTGGCTGCCTGACCTGTGAGGATGCAAAGGACCGCACCAAGAGCTGCACCTCCAGATGGGTCTGTAAAAAAGACAATGCAAGCACCTTTGTGGCCATATCTCCAGCTCTGCCCAATATGCAGAGAGTAAAATGATGTCTCTGAGCAGCTAGGACATTGACAACAGGATCAGGGACCGCAGCTCTCCTAAGGTAGTGCCTTTGGCATGCCAAACCTATATCCTCAGCTGGAATCTCGCCCTTGACAACATTATCACACATGGTAAGAGCCTCAAGCCTGTCCTGCCTCATGCTTTGACAAAAGGCAGCTTTCCTTTACATAATCACTCCATCCCACACCTTCCCAAAAGATCTGCTTTAACACACTTTGGCAAACAAAAGCGCTTCTTTGCCTGCCAAATTTGATGGATGTCTACTTTTCTGAGTTCCCTCTGGCTTTCCTCCTCTCCTGGCCCTTTTCCAATCTATCAGCTGAGAAGCAGCCATCCTGACTCTGCAGGACAGATGGGGACAAAGTCACTGCAAACATACCTTTCCTGGGTCACTGTCTTCTGCAATGGCACCAAACATCTCTTCAGTTGGCAAGCCTAGGCAAGACTCTGCAGCCAAAAAAGCTGCCCTGTGGCACTGTCGCATCCAAAGCAGTGTCACAGCCAAAAAAGATAGCTTAAATTAGGAACATTAGCAGGCAGCAATGGGGCAGGGGCAGTATCAGGAATTGAGTTCTGAGGCAGAAACTATTGTTGAGAGATTCCTGAACAGATGTAGAAAGCAAGATTAACTCAAATTCTACCTTGGGAACCAAAAGGAAAAGGAAAGAAGAGAAAGGAGTCTTTCTTGGAGTGAATAGGGTAGGCAGTTCTTTTGGTATGCGCTTTGTGGTGTTTTTTTTGTTTGCTTTTACCCACCCGTACAGCCACAACCACTTGTTGCAAAACAAACGCACCACCCACGAGGGCCCATGTCCTTCAGTTCTCAGGCTTTGACTTCAGTGTAAATCTCTTGAGAATTCCCACAGAAAACAAGAACACCCCCAGATCCAAAGGGAAAAAAACCAAACCAAAACAAAACGAAAAAAAAAAGTAATTCAGTTCCCTGGGGAACATTTCAGCTGTCCCCTCCAAGAATCTCATCTGTAAGTAAGAAAGTTGCATAGAATCTGTGACAAGTATTTTCTTCCCTATGGTAATGGCAATAAATTCTCGTTTTTACAGCAAGAGATAGGTAGCTGCTGGTTATAAAATCTGGTGGAATTTAGAGCAATCCAGCTAACAGTGCTTAACTTCCTCCTTCCTGTAGCAGGGGTGTGTGTGTCAAATCCAGTAAATGTTGACCTTACAGCCTGTTTCAACTTTCCAACTGATCCCACCCTGTGCTTAAGAAACTGGAGCCCCTTTAGTCTCAATTGATCAAACTCATGGGCATAAATAGAGAAAAAGGTGCATTTTACTTGAGTATCTAAATTTGGCTTTAAGTATTTAACTTGTTTTTCTTATTGACAGACTCAAGAAAAGGATTCTGAAAACAAAAACAACTCATCCACTTTGTCCTCCTGCACATCATGGTCCAAAGCCACCACTGCCCCTCCTTACATACCTTGACTATTTTAATATGTTTTAAGAACATTATAGAAGGTATTCAGCTCCATTACGTCTGTAACACCACTATGCATTAGTAACATGAAACCCATAAAACAGGCTTAATTTTATTGATGGAAGAACTTATAGTTACTGGTCCTGGCTTTTGGATACTAAGAGTCCACTGGTATTGCTCAGCTGACTACTGCTGCTGAGTCACCAAGAGTCAGAAGGGAAGAATACATGGCACCATTCCAGCAGGTCCAAGCACACTCCTTCGTACACTTCCAAGGAAACCCCAGTGTCCCAAAGCAGCTCTGCTCCTTATCTGACAGAAGAGTCCTTTAGCAATTCATCTGCCTATTAAGACAGATGAATTGCTTTCAGCCTTTTCTACACCGTAATAAGACTGTAAGTCATTTGAGACTTGTTACATTACAAAGCAATAACCTAATTTGATTTGAAAAACAAAACCATTGCAAACTGGCCTCACCATACTCTGCGTGCTTTCTGAGGGGAAAACCTACCTCTTTTTGCAAAGCATCATCAGGTTGTTGAAGAAGCTGAACAGCTGCTTCACTTTCAAATGTCTTCCTAGGGAATGGTGTAATCTCTGGGAGAGATGACAACCTCTCTATGGAGTGTTCAGTGACAGAGTGGAATTCAGAGCTGTTTTTATTCAGAAGGCTTTCCCTTTTCCCAGACTCTCCTTTCTTCTCAACAATGTCTTCCTGGTTATCTCCATCATCACTCATGGAATAGTTGAAGCTGTTTTCACCTGCCACCATTGGGCCCCAGTCAGTATAATCCATGCTCTCCTTCTGCTCATGTTTGATGCTCATCTGAAAGGGGTCCTGTTCCAACTCCTTATAATCATCAATGTATTCAGGTATCTCCTCAAGGCTGGGATCTTTGCCAAGCAGAGACAGCTCCTTCAGGCTACTCACTTCCTCAGATGGCTCATTCTGGAGTCCCACAGAGTGGACCATGCTTGGGATCACTTGCCCAAATCCCAGCAGTGAGGCTGGCCTCTGAGAAGGCCTCAGCACAAAAGTAAGATAGGATTTTACAGTTTCTATTTTTTTAGGTTCACAGTTCTCCTTGTGTTGGCAGTTCACGATGTAACAGCGTCGTTCAAACATCCAGGACAAGTCACAACCAGAGAGGTCACAACACGCAGCAATGCACTCCGACACAGACATAGCGTGAGGAACTCGCATAATTTTAGTGGTTTCTAAGTTGGGAGATATTACTGCACCTGAGTACGTGGCTCCTTCTCTGCACTGCTCACAACTGGAACCTGAAACAACACCAGCAACATAAGGCACAACACTACAATCAAGCCATAATATAGTTTACTGTGACCAAAAATGGCTTATCACAAGAAACAAGATAAAAACAGGTGGTACCCTGCTAAAATAAGCTTATTTCTTTTCACTGACATCATCACTACTCCACTACTTTTTTTTCCCCAACATGTCCCTTTGCAGTAGCATTTGCACTTTGAAGGATTTTTCAGTGTAGGATCTTCGTATGTTTTGCAAAGTACTTTTTACGCCCTTTCTACAAATACATCAGAAATGAAAGCGAGTTGCCAATACTTAAAACCAGGAATAGAGCAAGGAACATGCACAAAAAAATCATGGGGTACCTCCATTTCCATTATCATAGCATAGTGAACAAAATATGTTTTAAAACAAAACTCAAATAAAATGCTGTAACATGTCATCGTTGCATTTCAGGGAGAAGGCAGCAAAAATCTACATAAAGAAACATTTGCCATCTCACTTGAACTTCATTAAGAGTCACTCATACCAACGTAATTGCTGAATTCAATATAAAAATTGGGTAAGTTCTCCAGCTTCTGCCACTTTACCCACTAGTTCATGTGAAATCACAAGAGGTCGCTCCAATACAGAGCATCTTTCCTTCCTGTGCAGTAAAGTACTTTAAATATGTCAGCAGAATTATTTTTAAGCACATCACAGACTGAGTGTGAAGTGTTCAAATCAAGCATGAATCAACATACTGTGTATCTCAGTCAACTTTTAACATCTTTTCTAGGTGCTTTTTTCCCGGTTATAACTGCTCTTCAGAATTCCTCTCACCAAAATGCAACTTGAAAAAAAAAGTCTGATCACGCTTCAAATATCAGTTGAGTAAAACCAGGACATTCTTCTTAACATGTTTTAAAACTAGACTTGCTAAGTCAACCAATGAAAACAAGATGCGACCACTGCGGAGCTAACACAGTAATGGAAGACAAAGTTGACTGTTTGACAGTACATGGCAGGAGAAAAAGAAAAGGCAGCTTGACTGATTGATTCCAGCTCAAATCTGTTGAACTGATAAGCAGGAAAAATAAAATCAAAGAATAGGAATAAGCTCGCAATAGGGGTTAGGTCTGATCATGGCCTAGAGCCTTGGACATGCAGAGATTCTCTTGTCCATGCACTGTGTCCAATCACCTCACTACAGATCCCACCACATCTTCCACAATACGTGGTCTGAATACAGCTACTGAAATACCTGTCAGGCATCATAGTGCCTGGGATCAATGTACAGCTTGCAAAGTAGATTAACTTCAATTCAAGAAGAAAAAAAAAAAACAAAACAAAAAGTTTACAAGGGTAGATTCACCAGTGCAGCCATTACATCCCTTCACAGGGAAACACCCAACACTTCCAACAGAGATGTGGACAATATGAACTAACCTGGCATACTGCATAACTCACTACAATCTCAAAGATGGTTATCAGACACTACACCATCTTGCATTTCTGGAAAGACCTGTGTGAACCAGAACACATTACTAGAACATGTAGCCATGGCAGTATAAGTAAGAAAGAATCCACTGCAAACCCAGGCTAGTGGTTCCACTATGATTTCAAAGACATGCCTACATCTTAAAATGTCCTTTGTCCTGGCATGTGTTCCATGTCTTAGATATGTGGTAAGAAAAGGGTGTTCACCTTATTCTTCAAAGTCCAAGACCAACAGTAGTGAAATATTTTGAAAACTGATGGCTTGCTATGCGTCTAGAAACATCCTCTCTGCCAGACTAAAGAAAAAGGATGCTGGTGATGTCTAGCAGACTCTGGGAGGCCATGTAATCTATGGCTGGGCCGCATGGAGCTCAAACCAGGAGACTAGGTTGCTCAACACCTGTGACTGCAATTATCTGTCAATGCATCTTTGCATGTTGTTGGAGTGGCGAATCTCGGAACAAAGCACCATAATATAAACACACAGTAAGAGAAAATTGAGAGTCAGTCAGGAGAGTACTGTTGTATTTGCAGAAATGGATTTCAGTAGCACTATTTGGAAGGTCTGCCTCAAATGCCAGATTAGAATATGTCTGCTCAAGATGAATTGATTCCAAGGTGTTGGATTCCCAGTTACAAAGTAAAATCTTCTTCCTGTGGTGGAAAGCAGTGTCTTCTATCTCTCTTGGGGGGGAGGAGGAGTCAATAATTTTTTGGATGTGTTAGCCTTAAAACTATTGCTTTTTATTAATGGCCAGAATAATTTAAATCTATTTCAACTTAAGCTGATTTCATCAATGAATGGATATAAGCCAGTGAAATGAAACTGCCATTGTAAGGACTGCCTACGTGGAGAAATGAGGAGCTGCATCTGCAGGTTTGGGAAGTTTCATCCAAACTGCATGAGATGCTGAGTGGCAGAAGCATGGTACATGGTATACATGGTACCCACCATCTATTGCCACATCCAGCTCAAGCCTCCTGAGAGGCACAAACTTTAGTCAGTGGTATGCATCTGATCCACTGGGTGATCTGTCTACTGTTCTAGCTTTTCTTTTTTTTTTACCTGTTGTATTGGGTTTATGTGGCAAGGTTCTGGTAGTCAGGGGTGGGAAGAAATGGACTGCAGGCATGCTTCTGTGGAAAGACACCAGAAGCTGTCCCCATGTCATTTCCAAGAGGAACTCACTGTTGATCAAGGCTGAGCCTATCAGCGACACTGGTACATCACCTTTTTGATGACATATTTAAGGCGGCATAAAAACCACTGTACAACAGCAGCAGGCAGGAGAGAGGAGTGGAACAGGTCTGCACACACAAGGTCAGTGAAGAAAGGGGAGGAGACGCTGCAAGTGTCAGAGCAGAGATTCGCCTGCAGCCTGTAGTGCAGACCATGGTGAAGCAGGTTGGCCCCCTGCAGCCCACAGAGATCCATGGTGGAGCAGATATCCACCTGCCGCCTGTGGAGGACTCCATACCAGAGCAGGTGAATAAGCCCTGAAGGAAGCTGTGACCCTGTGGAGAGCCCATGTTGGAGCAGCCTCTTGGCAGGAACAGGGGGAAGATATTTCTAGATCTGTTCTTACTTCTTATTATCCTATTCTAATTAACCAGCAACAAATTATCTTCCCTTTGTCTAGTCTGGTTAGCTCTTGACTGTAACTCGTATGTCATCTCCCTGTCCTGATCTCGACCGGTGAGCTTTTTATCATATTTTTATCTCCTGTCTTGTTGAGAAGAGGTAGTGATAGAGCAACTTGCTGGGCATCTGGCAGCCAGTTGACATCAACCCACCATATTCATGGAAAGCAGTCAAAAACTATTAACCAAAAGCCACCACACACAAAATAAAGACTCAAACAAACAAATATAATCTAAACAGGAGAGAGCAGCCCTCCTCAATTTTCTTTGATAAATCACAGCAGATTCTTCAATATTCTTTCAATATATTCCCTACTAAGCCCATTTCTCTATTCTGTGATCGATGTGATGTCAAGCCTTTCTTATTTGCCAGCCTTCTCATTACCTTATGTTAAAACAAGTGGTAAAAAACCTTTTTTTTCTCTTCAGTAGCTTTTAGAATCACAAGCTCATGTGCACAGAAAAACTGCAGAATGAACATCTAGCAGCTTTATGAGCCCAAGTCAATTCATCTTAAAGCTTGCACTAAAAAGCAGTCCTTTCAACTTAACACAGGAGAGCATCCACTGATGTATTTCAGCAAACATACCCTGAAAAAACAGCAAGTGCCTTCCAGTTTAGAGCTCCACTTGGATGGAAAATACTGCAAATTATCAAGATGGAAACAAATACTAAAATTTATACTAAAATAATATGTGATACCAGAATGTATTAGCCCCTAAACACTGTGTTCTAGTACCTGATATCCAGGGAGAGGCTTGGAATACAGCCAGCAGTCTGAGCATAATTATTTTGTTGTCAGGTATATCAAGAAAGCACAGCAAAATTGCAGCTAAAGAACAAAACCACTTTCTTTATGAACACTGAGGATATTCTAGCCTGCTAGCAAGTAACAGCATCATCAAAAATATAAAACTGTGACATTCTCCACAGCCAAAATTCAGTATTTACTGCACATTATTGCCTTCTTTTGAAGTGGCTGGGTTTTTTTTTCCTAAAGATACTAATATGCACCCTATAGCAGGTACGCAGTATCTCACAGGAGAGCATTTTATTTGTTTACAGAAGGCATACTCATTGTTTACTACAGCAACAAAAACCTCAGCTCCATGTTCTCCTCAAAAAGCTTGGCATATAAAATGCCAGGATGGTCTTGAGGATTACTGCAAACCAGCCATGAGCACAGCTGTAGTTAATGCCCATCACCCCTCAGCTGTAGTTAATACCTACTTCCCCACATCCAGTATTTCCAAATTCAGTAGTCCATGCAACCCTTAGCACATTAGCAATGTTCTTCCTCATGAAACAGCCAATCCTGTTTATAGTACAGGATATGAAAGCCAGGTAACGGAGCATTATTTTTTAAATTCTTGCTAATATCAATACTGCCAGTATCTCCACAACCAGATTTCAGACGCTCTTTTAAAGAAATACACAACATCCTTGAATATATTGTTCTGTAGTTGCCATGTCAAAACTGCCTGCACCAGAATAAATCTCCCTATGACACAAAACCAGTACTAAGAATTACTATTTCTTAACCTATCTGATTATGAAAGAAAGTAATTTACCTATCTCTTTGGCTGAAGCAGAACCTTACAGGACTTTCCTGTGGGCTTTGAAAGCAAATACACATCTGTAAAGCAGATGGTGAGATGAGAGATGTAAACAAATGCATTTATGCTTCTCATAAATCAAGCATCTTATGATATTTCGGAAGAAAAAAGGTAGCTTAGAACATAAGCAATACATCATTCTTAAGTTGTTGTCTTGCAAGAGACAGAAGGAAAACTCTGAACTCTCCCACTGCTCCTTCTTCCCCCATGCATCTGCACTGAAATAGTTCTATTGAAATTGGCTCCAAACAGCTCCCAACTTCATTCCCCCACTGCCATCAATTGCCAGTTATGAAGCTGTTAGCACTGAGGAGTCACAAGATGTCCCAGCTCTTGCCTTATTCATATTTCATTCACACCTGCATATACACTCCAGGAGCACTCACTTCACTTGTTGTTTGTGACTCAGACACACAAGAAGTAAAATCCTACCTGTTATTGCCCACAGTAACAGGCAGAGAACACCAAGTCCAAATGCCATGCTGCACCAGGAAGGCAGTGACAACTGCTTTTCCAACCAGCTGTGTAGAAATTATGTGTCTTAACGTTGGTTTCCTCTAATATTGTTTAATACCCTGCTGTAGCCATGAAGCACTGCAACAAACAGCACAGGAAAAAACAGGTCAGATGTGAGCATTAATTAGAATGTAAGAAAGAGTTAAAGCCAATAAACAGGTTAAATACAGGCTTTCTTATTACTTCCTGACTTCTTGATGGATGACACAGTTTACCAGTCAGGGTGAAGATACAGAATAAATTACCTACCTGGAAATCTCATTCTCTGGAGATGCAGAAATGCCCCTAAAAGATTTGCATGGCTGTGTTTCTGTACCTCAAAACCCTCAGATATTCTGTCTTCAGTTATCTATAACCTGGTTTTGCTCTGACTTCAAACAGAAAATAGAAAGTACTCTTAACTGAGGAATCATGGTCAGCATATCCATGCTAAAATTCATGAAGTGTTAAATCAGCTCTTGAGATAGCCCTCAAGCTGGGTACCTCTCAGCTATCAAGGTAATGCAAGCAGACACTTCTCCAGAATTCCTAGGTAAACATTCCTTACCAGGATACTGAATTCCCCAAATAAGGCAGCCTAAGCAAGAAACAGATCTACTAACAACAAATAGTTTGAAGTTGCATTACTCATGCAAAGAAAAAAGTTTAGCCAAACTCACACCCCCTCCCACATAAAGGATCCTAAGCAGATATTTGACCAAAAGACACTTCTGTAAATTGAAAACACAGGCAGTGAGGTTTCTTTGGAGAATAGCCCTTCTCAAGGCAGAGCATCCCAGTCAGTTCCCTGTGATGTTCAATTAAGTGACTTGCTAAACAGCTATTAACAGCTGAGCGGATCAACTGATGGCGTAAACATTTCTCCCACTGAGTTCACTGAGGAGTGGGAATGCCTCCCTGAGCTAGCCAGATCAGCAGGGGGAAGAGAGTATGTGGCTCAGCCCAATACAGTGTATAAAACCTGAACAACAGAAGAATTCTGAAGAGAGCAAGGGGCTTGAGTTGGCTTTAACTCATGCTTTCCTTCCCAGAGACAGAGGATGCCCAGTGTTACAATGGTGAGCTGAGTATAGAGACCAGCAATGGGAATCACACTGGTATTGCAACTGAACTGTATATAGCCACTGCTATATTTTGCCAGGTGTAATGTATATTTGCATTGTGATTTCAGCATATTTCTACTTCTTTCCTAAATCAGAAATCCCACGTTACATCTCCAGATAAGTAAATCTGATATTAAACATTACACCCTTCACACATGGAACATCTAAAGGAGTGTGGTCGGAGAGTACTGGACTGACAACTCCTCAAGTCTGTGGTACAAACACTAACTGTGCTCAAGACATAAGCAAAATGACCACAGAACATCACTAAAGTAAGGAGAAAATAATACATTAGGCTTAAAAACAAATCCCAAGTTAAAAAAAAAAATATATATATATATATATATAAGTGTTTGGGCAAGCTCCCTGCAAAACCAAGAAAGACTATTACTAACTTTCCAAAATTCTGGTACCCAATTTAAAATATTACTTGACTTTTGTGACCTTTGTTCTATCCAGCATCAATAAAACTCCTCTTCCTAAGACAGCTTTCTTATCTCTGATGAGAAGAAGTAACTGTCACCAAAAAAACCCACAAAACATACCACACCACATTACACTGCTTCTAGTATGACACTATTTTGATATCTGCAGTTAGATGTTCTCTCAGGAAGCAGTTCCTGACAGAACAGACTGAATAGCTACAGAATAGCCACACTCCTCTTTAGTGAATAGGACTAATTTAGAGTGAATAGGACTAATTTAGGAAGGCTTCACCTCTAGAAAGATCAACAGGTTGTCTGGATGCTTACAAGTACCACTCCTATGATACAAACTCTTCAGCAACAGGACCATTTTTAGTCTTGCATTCCCCCATTGCTCTTCTGTCCTTCCATCAACTATAAAGTTATGGGTTTTATAACAGAGAAAAAGCCCCAAAGATTTTTTTTTTTTTTTTTTTTTTTAAGCCAAATGGTTCCAAAAGTACCACTTAGCATGCAGAATCATTTTTACAATGAAATGTCTAAGAGGTTGGTCAAGCATGACTGTCCCTTGATGAATCTATCCTGGCTCTCAGCTATACAGGCAGTTATCTCTAGATGACTTCTTAAGCCTTTCCAACTGAACCCACCAGCATACATCTGCCCATGCTGATCATCTGCACATTCATTCTAACACATTACCCAAAGTGATTATTTTTTTGTGTTTTATTCAAGAACATTCAAACTAAACAAGAGTGTCGTATAGAGCATACAGTTTCTATATAAACTCCAACATTTTGGAATGTTTCTGTTGCTTTTGACAATGGGAACAGAGGAACACAGATAGGACCGACAACCTAATATGTATTTCCAACTTATTAACACATATACCCCAAATACCTCAACAGACTGAGAGGAAGGGAAGATATTATTATGACAAGACATAATTTCACACACAGCCTTTTTCCAGTTTCTATGGAAATCTCTCTAGATTTGGAAAGGTTGCTAGCTACCAAAAACTGTGATTTGCAGAAGAGCTTATTGAAACTCAACATTTCTGAGTTATTGTGCATTTGCTGTAACCTTCACTCTTTCCCAGAAGCAGTCAAATGGACCAGATGCCTAAGACAGACTTTCAGTCCTTTAGCCTAAGGAAAAATGCGTCAGGCTCGGTATCAGAACATCACAAGGACAACACTGATTAGAGGCAGAAAAGTAATTTTGTTTATTTTTATAAGTCTTTTTCCTCTGTAAGGCAAACTTCACTATCTCACTGGGACTAACAGGAGCAGCTTCTATCTCCTGCATTAATAGTTGACTGACAAGTCCACATGACTACTTGTAACAACGCTATGAAAAACATTAAGATACCATGTAAATGATCCCTATTTTTGCAGCATTACTTGTCCTGAGTTCAGAAACACAAGCACTTGTAGTGAACAGTGGTGGGTTATTTTTCTGGTTAGTTTTTTTTTTTGTGGCAGTGTTTGGTTGGTTGGGGTTTTGTTGTTGTTGTTGTTTGGTTTGTTATTTATTTATTAAGAAAATGGATTACCAAAGCTACAAAATGCCAGACTTGGGACAGCATGCACAATCTCCCTTGAATCCTTCTGGAACACACAATGTGAGGACACAGCGAAGGCACAAAAGCAGCACTGTGTCCTCCCATGCTTCCTTGCAGCTACACATCTATTGATACTTAATTTCCACATAATAGAAGAGCTTGCATTCACAGCAAAACTAGGTTGCATTTCCTGATATTAGGATCAAGCTCAGACACAAAGCACATATGGTCACAATTCAGTCCATAGGTTCCGATCCACAGATGAGAACATAACTACCAAAACTTGCATGCTTTCTTAAACAGTTATGACAGTAAACACTGCTGTAGTGTATGCATGCAATGTTCCTCTCACCTTCCCCATGACACTGTACTGTTCCGAAGCAAGTTTCATCACACAAACACAAGACACATCAAATTTTAAGGTGGCCAGCCATGATATTCCAGCAGTTAAAAATAACGAAGGCCGCAAAATTTTCTAGCTGAATTCCTATGCTTCACTGATATCACAAAGCCTGTTATCTTTGTTACAACAGGAGCAGACAGCACTGCTGGTAATGACTTTGGAATTGCCTGGCTCTTAACAGTTCAAGTCTGACTCGCACACTTAGCTAGATGAGGAATTGCAGCCTTGAGACATTTATAGGCAGATGTGGTAAAAATATACAGGTATTATACATATACATATATAATACTTTGAAAGCCATGTTTTTGTGTTCCAGCTGCCAGCTTCTGGTGATGCCTTAGCCAACAGGAGAAGGGGGAATTCTAAACTGATCCTTCAATACAAGCATTTCAACTTTACGATCTTTTAAACATACGGAGTTGCTCATCAGGACCACAACATCTTTTGTTAAATAACACATGAAGTACAACAGCTTTCCAAGGAAAAGGAATTGCCTGCATTGCCCCACTTCACCTCAAATCTCACCCTGCATTTTGGTTCACCTGGACTTTAATGCAGACTCAAGTAATTTTCTCCCTTGGAGAAAGAAACATGTCAGCCAAGCAGAATTATACTGCCACCTCCTACACCTAATTAGGCCAGGGCTGTAACAGTAAAAACATGTACAGACTGAATTACCTGTACATTCTGGGAATACATTCAAATCCTATACAAGCAAATAGAGCATAAAACAATATATGAGCGCTCTACAAAAGATGTAGCAGAATCCCTTCATGCTAACAAAATCAGATACAGGAACAAGCAGTGTCATGAAAGCAGCCAGAGAGAACAATGCCAGACAGCAGAAACCTCCAGGAGAACAAGGGTCCTCAACAGCCACAGCTAGCACTGGTGGAGAAGATAAGCAGGGGCTTGTCACGTCCTTACCTTTCTGGTCATTAGAACAGCTAGGTAACATGCCAAAAGAAATACTGAAACAGCATCTGAAACTCAAGCCACAGCTAAAGCAAAACACCCATTTTTTAACTGACAGCACCTCTTATAAAAAGCAGGACGGCTGAATAAATGAACACATTACCAATTTGGTGGTCTTATTCTTAATGAAAGTGTCTATATACATATATACACACACACATCAATGTTTCTACTAAACATAAGATGTTCTTTCAGAAAACCCACCCCTCACGAAGAATTCAAATCAGTTTTTTCATTAGCTCTTGTACCTGCGTTAATACCTGAGCCAGTTAGTAAATAGCTAAGCATTAACATTGTACTAATACTGCAGAAGAAAGAAAAACAGAACTTCCTGGTAATAGCATCTAACACCACAAAAAAACCTCAGAACATGTGCAAGCACTAGGAGCATCAACATTAACAGGTATTGTATGAACACACATCATCAAAACAGCCGCACATTAGGCATCTAAATATAGGGAATAATTTTCAAGCCCTTGAGCAGATATGGAAGATATCACAGTCATCAGTACTTACGATCTGTGCAAAGTCACCTTCCTCTCACACAATTTTCTAACAATAGGTATCTGTACTTGAAAACAAAACCATGATTACTGATGCAAAGTTACCGTAGCTACAGGATGTAGCTGTAATTGCAAACATCCCTCTGTTTTATTCAGAGGGGCTCCCATATATCTTGTTCAAGGGTGACATTAGATTGTCGTTATGTTCCAACTCTATGTCAATTACCTCAGTCAAGTTCAGGGCACAAACAGCAAGTTAATGGTGATCAATCAAGAAACTGAAGAGCTGAAAATACCTGGATGGACCAGGTGTTCTATCAGTTCCCACAGCTTTGTTAAATGTTAAGTGACACCAACTGGACAAATAAAACCAAAACCAGCAGTGCTTTATGGAAAGAGCAACTTTATTCTACAAGAATACAACTGCTGTGTAGGGAACAAACAACAGTGGAAATCTTAAAGACAAAACAGTTAGCAGGTATATTTGGTGTCAAGAATTATTTACATGGAAGAAAATATTTTAAATATACCAATGAATGGCGGAACTTTAATGGTGAAATTAAAATACTATTATTAGTGTCAGGATTTACATCATATTATGGCATAGGAAGTGGAATAAGGTCAGAATAATTCAGGACTGTTACTACTTAGTTTGCAACAGAGACATTATATATTAGCCAGACCTATCAGCTAGACCAGCAGGGAGCGACACCCATAAATCAAAAACTAACCTCAGTAAGAGTTAGTATCACAGAATGAGATTGTTTAGACATCCGAGAGCCCTGCACTTCCAAATAACAGACTAACAGGGATATAGAAATATCTCTCCTCAGAAGAAAGGCAAACTATTGAACAATTCATCTAAAACAACATAATCTGTTTTACATAGGTTTTGCATTTTCACAAGAACATGGCCTCACTTGTCAATTCTCTCTGCTGTCATCAAATATGCAAAATACAGCAAAAATGCAGTAAAAATGAAGTGAGACCTGGAAAGGGAGAGCAGAGCTTGAAGGAACAAGATGGTATCTTGTTCCCTCCACAGCCCAGAGGCAAGACAAGGCATCCTCCTTCAGATTTTTATCTAACCTGTCCTAAGCCTCCCATGAAGGGTATTTCAGAATTTCTCTACCTATCTCCCCCCAGCATTAAACTATTTTTACAACAGGAAAACAGACAGAAGAAAACTATCCAATGGGTGTACATAGCATCAGTTTTGAGCTGCGGATGGTGGGGTGGAGAGGGAAAGGCAATTCAGCAGACTGCCTGGAAGAGAAAGAGACACACATGCAGAAAAACTGGTACAAGATATGTGTGACAAAGTTGTGTGGTCTCAATTCACTTCCTAGCTCAAGAGCCATTATGACAGAAAGCAAGAAATACTGCAAGCTGCACTGCACATCCAGCTCCAACTAGATACCAAGACATCCTTTTGCAGAGAGGTACAATTTGCAGATAAGAGCTGATGCTTCTGGAGAATCTCAAGTCAATTACTAGGAGAATTAGAAGAAAGGCACTCACATACTTCAAGCTGGATCACGTAAATGCACAGAACACAAAAATCTATTTATTTTGCAGTTGCTCAAAGTCATAAATAACTATACCGGAAATACGACAAAAACTTTGCTATAGCACTGAAACTAAGTATTCTTCCCCCCTCAACTTAGACTGTAAGCCCTCAAAAATAAAAAGAAACTGTTAATTGATTCAAATCACCATTGTTGCATTGCAGTTCTTAGGATTTTGGCAATTTTTCCTTAAGTGCTACTTCCTGAACTACAGTAATTCTTGAAAAAGTGTCAGCCTTCAGTAGGAAAAAAAAAAAATTACCTCTCATTGCTCTAAAGAAAGTCTTACAATTTGAACCCACAAGACTGAGCCTTTCACAGATTGTCAAGACTTTAAATACTGATTTGTTTTGGCTGGTGTGAGGGTGTGTTGGTTGGTTGTTTTGGATTTGTTTGGTTTTGATTTTTTAAGGAAAACTTCATGGGGTAAAGTCATGATCCCATTTAAATCAGTGTCAGGATTTAGGAGATCTCATTTATGATACTTAAACCCTTGCAATTGTTAATACTGCTATTTAAGATCTAATACTTTAAAAATTAATAAATAAATCAACTCTTCTTGCAGCTTGATCTAAGCTAATCATCAAAGCATCAAAGCTAATACTTGCAGATCCAGAGGACCCAAGTTTGTAAACACACTATGGACAAAACCAGGACACTGACCTCAGAAGTGCTGAACACAGAGCAGTTCACAGTTCTAAGGAAAATGCAGACACTCAATGCCTCCAAAATATAAAGGCTACTGCCACATAAAACATGAGGTTGCTTTGAAACAAGTTTACAACTTCAGCCAAAGCAATACCAGGTACAGAAAGGGTAGCAAAGGTTTTTCTGTTAATTATTGTTCACTGCAGTTCAAATTGTTGCAATTCAATCATCTACTGGATTTTACTTTGACATTACTGCAGTAATAGCAACAATGCAAACACTGTGGAGGAAGACAACAGAACTACTACATTTAAATTTAAGTTTTACTGAAAAAGTTTCCTGGAACCTACTTAAAAATTAAAATCAAACTTTCTAGTTTCTGGTCTTCAGGTGACTGGTATACCTTCATTAATTAACAATACCCCATACAGCAGAGGAAACAACAGTTTGACACTTGAAGTCAAATGGATGTGCTAGGATTTTAGGGTATGGGGTTTGGGTTTTTTTTAATTATAACTATCGTGTTATAAAAACAGAAGTTACTTAAGCACATCTAATTTATAGTAGCCTTCAAGGGTTGTTCAGAGATTGATCAGCAGAGGCTGGCTCAAGCAACGTAAGTCAACAAAGCTAACTGACCATTTTTGAGATTACTGAGCACTCAGCCACTGCCTGAGATACAATCACACTCACTGCAGAAAAAGAACTTGCATAAGATGGTTGCGGGTACAAAAGCAGGGAGCCAGATCAGCCAAAATCTTGCAAGTGAAGTACATAAATACTCTCTCCATTTATGTCTTGCTATTTTATCACCTTCAAGAAAACACTCAATGCAGCTGGATGCTGTATATCCCTTTCTAGACTTCAGATCTTGTGTGTTGATATAACAGCAGAGAAATCAGTAAATTGTCACCCGCATGGCTGTGCCACGGTTTATATCCATTGTTAACATTGTTAGTCTGATCCCCTGCAGAGAAAAAGCTTACTTGACCACTGTGTAAATATATCCCTTTTTCACTTACAGTATACTGTAAGCCATCGACCACAGAACAACAGATTACCAACATGTAATTAAATTCATATAACTTCTGTAAAAAGAGCCAGGCCACACAAGACAAAATTGCAATGTCAACTTCTACAAGCCCACTCCCAAAAAAACAAGTCAACCAATTTCTATAACTGAAAATATAGCCTATGTATCACATCACCTGTGCAGTCTGTGGAAAGAGGGGACTACACGGAAAAAATGTAGAGGCACATGCAAAGACAATGGAAAATCTTTGTTTGACCTCAAAACACAGATTCACACAACACTCATTAACTCTGTTGTTCGGAAAACTACTTGTCTGTTATAAACAGCTAAAGCACATGTGTGCACACAACCTCCCCCTGAGACGCAAACCTCTGGAGCCCCACCTCAGACCACTGAGCACATTTTATTTCTTTAAAATCCAGCTATACTTAACCAGTGGAACTTTTTGTAACATGTACAAGAGTTTATAAACTGTACAGAGGAACAGAGGGCAGATTTATCAAGGAAAATGCATTAGAACAGGAACCAACCACTAAACTGCCCTTTCATAAAGGTTAACTAACTGAAACCTGGCATTAGGCTAACAGCATTCATATTACCTCCAATTGGATGGACTGAATTCCTATCTGTGCAAAGTCACATCATCCTGAAAAATACTCAGCAATCATACCCTGGCATCATGCAGAAAGATATTAGGTACTTAAACGGAAAAGCAACTGTATCTGCAGTTAAATTAGATTATAAATTTGTACAGAAAGACACTTTATGACAGAAATTGAAAGCTAACTGCCTTACAGTAGGAAGGATTTCTCCCCATGGGTACAATATCCATTACAGTGGTTCTGTGCTTCCTCTACAGCACTGAAATTGGAGACTGCTGGATATACAGCATCACAACTCCACCTTTAATCACATATTTCCTACTAAGGATATACATTTAGTACCACTATCAAAACCAGCAAACGTAAAGCATCACACATGCTTTCTTAAAGGAAAGATTTATAAGCAAAGTCCATACAACCAATATGTGAAAAAGCCTACAAAGGCTACTTTATTCAGCATCACAGAAGGTATAGCTGGAAAGGGTCTTAAGGGCTCCACCTGAAACAGATCCCATGTCTGTGCACATGGGGAGGAAAGGGAATCAAGTGTTTTTAAAACATTCCTGATGGAGATTTCACTAGCAGGATCAGAAAGCTGTCAATGGAAACTCCCCATCTCCCATGGTATCACTGAAGTTTGCAGCCTGCTCAGCATCTCAAACCAACACAGTGACAGGTCAGCTGTATGGAAAGACGAACTAAACTACAGTATCTTCAGGTCACCAACACTTCTGCACTCCATGCAGCTCATTAGCATTGACAGAATTGCAGCTCGCTGATAGGCAACTAGTGAAGATGTAACAGATTCATATTGGCACGTGTTTGTTGTGGAACCTTAAACTCATAGAAGTGCTACAGAAGTTCATCTCCAGCTCTCCACCACAGTACTCCCTGAAGGAAAATAGGTAAGACTAAACTGGACAAGCATCCCAGGAGCACAGCCTTGTCCACAGACCTTGACCATAACTCCACTTAGCTTCAATAATGTATAAACCAGGCAATGCTGCATTTACCATTGTCTTATGCTTATGGGAAAAGCATCAGTCCCCGAATCTTGTACACATACACTCTCACCTTACCTGCACCACTCAGACACACAATTTTATGTGTTACATGCAGCTCAACCCCATCATCTAAGCTATCAAAATGAGTATGGCCAGTATGACCTATTAACTTTGTATTACACCAGGCTTTAAACAATTCAGGTTTGGCTCAAGACAAAGCCCAACTAGGAAATATCAATTGCAGCTAGAAAACAGCAAACACAAGGTGTATATAATTAAACAAAGCAAATGTCTAGAGTTATAGAATCATAGAATCAACCAGGTTGGAAAAGACCTCTAAGATCATCAAGTCCAACCATTACCCCAGGACTTCCAAGACCACCACTAAACCATATCACTGAGGGACTCACCTACATGGTTTTTGAACACTTCCAGGGACTATGATTCTACCGCTTCCATGGGCAGCCTGTTTCAATGCCTGATCACTCCCTCTGTGAAGAAATATTTCCCAATATCCAATCTAAACCTCCCCTGGTGCAGCTTGAGCCTGCTACCTCTTGTCCTACCACTTGTTACTTGGGTGAAGTGATCAACCCCCACCTTGCTACAGCCTCCTTTCAGGTAGTTGTAGAGAGCAATAAGGTCCCCCCTAAACCTTCTCTTTTCCAGACTAAACAACCCCAGTTCCCTCAGCCATTCCTCATCAGACTTGTGTTCCAGACTATTCACCAGCTTTGTTACCCATTTCTGGACCTGCTACAGCACCTCAATGTCTCTTGTAGTGAGGGGCCCAGAACTGAACACAGGATTCCAGGTGTGGCCTCACCAGTGCCAAGTACAGGGGGACAATCACTTCCCTGGCCCTGCTGACTACAGTATTTCTGATACAGGTCAGGATGCCACTGGTCTTCTTGGCTGCCTGGGCACAAGCTGGCTCATGTTCAGCTCCATCAATCAGCACCTCCAGGTCCTTTTCCATGGGCAGCTTTCCAGCCACTAGTCCCCAAGCCTGCAGCATTGCATGGAGTTGCTGTGATCCAAGTGCAGGACCTGACATTTTGCCTTGTTGAACCTCATACCCCTGGCCACAGCCCATTGATCCAGTCTGTAAAGTTGCATGACTGAGGATCAGTCTTTTACTACAAGATACAGTAAAGACAAAGGCAGATACAGAGCCAACTTCAAAGAATTTAAAAGCCAGTATGTCCTATATTAACTCCACTATCTTGTCATGCAGTCACTATGAGGAACATTAGAGTGTCCCTACAGCAGAAACAGATAGGGAGGAACAGAGGGCAAACCAGCTTGTGATTCGTTTTGTTCCCTGAACTACCTGACTCTTCACAGGTTATCTGTGATACCCTCCTCAAAGAGGTCAGGGGAATGATGGAACTGTCTTCTAGTTTTCTGTAACAATCCTAATGTAGATTATGCCTGAAATAGCATCTATATAAATATCATCCATAGTATTTTCTTCTGTGTAAGCTCTGCTCTACTGCTCAGAACACAATCTGACAAAGCATTTCACATATTGCACATTAGCACCATACTCACCAGTTA
>JANHGB010014363.1:0-10274 GCA_026283785.1 Coracopsis vasa | reverse complement strand
GGGGGTTTTTTTGCACTGCATGCTTTTTAATATGAAAACAATATGATCTGTGTTCTGGAGCTAAAATCTGTGAGGTTTCACCTGGGAAATAATATATGTAATTAGAAGATGATGATCTTGTCTTTTATCACTGAAGGCAAGACAGGAATGTTTTTAGAGACAATGATGATATGTTTTATAGCATTTGGTATCAGTAAGTCCCTTAAGGGCTGAACATAAATGCAAATAAATTAGGAGCTTCATTACATATTTGCAATTTATGAGCTAGTCCAGTTTCACCTACCAGCAGGAATCCCATAAGGAAAGTGATTCTCTATTAGATCCCTAACACTTGCTTTGGGACTGTAGGAACAAGAAAAAAATACAGAGTTCTTGTTTGGACCAGAAACTCAAGATTTTTACTCTTTATGAATGTCAAGAGTGAATATTATTCAGAGTTTATTCCTTCTCCCCCTCTCTTGCCGTTCTCACTACATATTTTTGGAAAGTAGAGTTGGTGGGTTCCTCAATACATACATGCTGCGGAACTAGAAAGCTGCTTATTGTAGCATCCCTTTATCTCATTTATCTGCTAAAATTAAATCTGCATACATACATAGCAGTATACTGCAGCTTATAGCTCAGTGTGATCTTTTTTTACACTAACTCTTATCTTCTGTAGTGATTCAGATGCTTTCCCCAGGGGTGTAAAAAGGATGTTTCTCCATGCCTTCACAGTATAAACAATCTTGCATATGCTTTGCAGTGGCATTGATGCAAGTGAACACATTCAGTGATGCTCTTCTCTCCATATGGCATTCTGTTCCCTGCTTGGATGTTGCTGCCTTGCCTTTGTAGACAGAATCAGCTGAGCTTGCAAATCTTTTCATCATTTTATATTGCACTGATGTCATTGTTCAGCAAAGAAAGTGATGTGTTGGGACACAAAGAAGCTAGGTTAAAAGTGAGGATTCCCAAAGTCAAACTGAGTGTGCTTATGTGAAGGAAATTAAAACAGCAGCAACCCCTGCTGGGAGTGGCTTTGCAAAAACAGGTCTTACAACCTGGCTGCTTGGAATTTGAGTATTTTATTGGAGTTATGGTTGGGAAGTTTTGGAGACATCTCTGATGATTTTCTGCCTTCACTTTTAACTGTTTGAGACTATTTATTTATTTATTTACAGGAGCTGTTTTCCTGCGTGCCCACCTGTTTGGCCTTTGAAATAGTTATGCCAAGAGGCTATAACCTGTAAGTAGTCAACCTGTAACAAGCTGTTGTTTCTGAGTTCTCCAACTGATACAGACCTACTTTGTTTCCTCTCCCTTATCTATTTTTTAAGAGAAAATACATGCTTGTAGAAATCTCAGCCTGAAAGTATTCATGCTTACTTTTACATTCAACTGTCAGGTATTCACAAGGACTTTAATAATACTTCTGCTTTGAAAATAGCTGTCTCTAGATGGAAAGATGTTTTCAGGTTTTAAGACCTTCTCAGATTGTTTCTTTGAATATGGGTAACTCAGAAGTAGCTTATTTTTATTTCTTCAGCCTGCAGCAAGAATAAAAGTGCCTTTACATTTGCTTAAGAGAAAACATAGTTTGAAGCGTTTGAAAACTGTGTGTTGAAAATACTCAATTTCTGGCTTTTCACTGAATCCAACAGTGTGCCAGTGCATGGTACTCCAGATACATGCAAATATATGTGCACCTGTCTGCAGTGGAGCTCTTCACATCGATAGAAATGTTGCTGTTTACTTCAGTGATTGCCCATTGAAATAATGATAGTACATTTATATTTAGATAGTAGCATCTATTTCAAATGATCCTGAAGAACCTTATTATCGTAAGACTTTCTGTCAGTCATGAGTAATCCCTAGGGATTTCAGTGCATCATGTTGTTTGGATTTTTATCACAGGAATGGGAATATAGAGATTTGGGGAATGCTCTTTTGAGTCAATTTGCAATCTTCATAACTATAAATGGAAAAATCTTTGCCAACTGTTGAATTTAAACAAGATTTTTAGTAACATGAAGCAACTTCCAACCAAAATGGATGACAAGTGAAAAATGGGCTAGACCATGGCACTGCAAAGTTCTGCAAAGGCCACGTGGTGGTTGGTTATCAATGGCATGTCTCACGGACTCATACTGTGACCAGGAGTGTGTCATGCCTTTATTAACAACCTAGATAACATGATGGAGTATCCCAGCTGATTTTCAGGTGATACCAGTTTGTGGGAGGTCTGCACAATGGAAAACAGGGCTGCCATTCAGAAGTACCTTAACAAGATGAAAAAGAGGGCTGGCAGAAAACTTGCTGAGTACAGAGGCAAGTGCTAAGTCCTATAGATGGGATGAGGAACCCCACCTACAGACCAGATGGAGGGCCAAACAGCTGCAGCTTGGCAGAAAAAAACATGAGGGTCCTTATGGAATGCAAATTGAAGGGGAATCATCAGTGTACCCTTGGAACACAAAAGGCCAGTGGCATTCTGGGCTGTACAGTGGAGAAGATCCAGTGCTGGGCTCACCAGTGCAACATAAACAGGGATATACTGCAGTGAGGCTTGTGTTGAAACACTGCAATAGTGGGAGACTGTAGCTTGAGCTGTATACGGAGAGACTATGAGCTGGGGTTGTTCAGCCTTCAGAAGATAAAAAGGCATCTTATTTCTGTCTCCAGCTACCTAATGGCATCATGTGGAGGAGCTGGAGCCAGACTTTTCTCAAAGGAAATCAGTGGAAGGATTAGGGGCAATGGGCAATGTTTTGAGTTGTTGCAGTGAGTTCCCCAAAGGAGTTATACACACATACACTTTAGATCCATAAATGCCTTCCAAAAGTTCTGTTTTGAAGGATTTTAGGACTCTATATAGCTAAGGAAACTAGTGTGTTCTTGTCAGATAAAATTGAAACTGCAATAACATAATGTGCATAAATATGTATGCCAAATGAGTTTTTAAATTATTTTACATATGTACATCTAAAATGTGTAATTTTATTTAAATATCTTAAATGCAGTTATTCTGCATTTATAAATTACTGTGTTCTTTTTGTATATTGAATGTTCTTCTATTTTAGTTTAAACCTTGCTAATCTAAATCATTTGCACTGTCAAGTAACCATTTCTAAATGTTTTTCTAGAATGTAAGAGATGAATTTTTTAGCAAACCCAATTCTAAGCTTATCTAGCTGTATTTGTTCATGTGCAAAATGAGTGAGAAGAAAATATAAAGTTATGTTTTTAAAGACAATTCAGGGTTTTTCCTACCTCATGCAAATGGAAATCTTTGGTATGAGAGTGTGCACAAACAAACTCTGGTATTACAGCTCTTATTTAATGGCAGCAATTACTAAAGAGCTTTCCAGAGTTTGCTTTCTTAATGCTGGGGAAAAGAAAAAAACCCCGTCCTTTAAGATCCAGCTAATATATTTTTAGTCTCGTTTGCTTTTTAAAAGTATTCAAATGTTAGAAGTTGCAGTAAATACTTTTAAAGCCATTAGTAGCTGTGGTTATATTAGCAGTATAGCTAGAGGGCAGTTACTGCACCTGATAGATGTTCACCCTAACTCACAAGTAACACTAAAGAGGACAGTGAGTGCGGAAGCAATGCTAGCTCCCTTCTACATTGCCTCTACAGGGCCCTGGACAAAGGTAACAGCTGCTACAGTGTTGATGGGCATTTGGATATGTTGTACTGATGGAGAAGGAAACCCATAAACATAGGCTGCATTTTTATTTTGGAGATGCTCTGCCCTTTCACAGCCAGGACTCCTGGCTCTGTGCCATACATAACAGAGTCCATCCTGTCTCTGAGAATAAGGACTGTAGAAACTAAGGTTGGGATAAATAAGGCATGTTCATCTTCCATATCCTAACTGTGCCTCTTCCATGATGGGCAGAAGAGCACAGGGTGCCTAAGTTAATAAAGTGGTGATAAAATCTTACAGTGAATTTCACGTAAGAAGATTACCGGTGATTTGTGGTATTCTGCTTCAAATACTTTACAGAGGAAAAATGCCATTTCAGTTTTACTTCAAAGACCAGTTTCCTTTCAATGCTTTAACTCAACACTTTTTGCCCTTTTGTATTAAATTGCAGCAGTGCTTTTTCAGGCTACTTTTTCCCCATTTTAGTGCTTCTTTTGGAAATGGCAATATTTCTAGAGAAAATAAATGTTTTATTACTGCACCAACTTCCACACCCCAAGGAATAGTGCACATCTAGACTTTTCATAGAATGAAGTAATGATTTCTTAGAGACTTATTAACAGAGATAACTGAAACCTGCAAAATATATAAATAAACAGTTGAGAAATGTAAAAATTAGTGGTTTAGTGGCTCCCTTAGCCACTTCTAGCTTTTAGAAAACAACAGCTTACCATTGCCATTACCTCTGCAGAAGAAGCAGAAATGTGCTTGGTACTCAATGGCAACATACTCTCCTCTAAGCTATGCCTCTGAAAGAGTATTTAAATTCCCAGGGACCAAATTGGCTCTTTGGGAGTGTAAGCTGTTGTAGCTAAGAAAACCTAGTGTTGATTTACAGGGTTGGACCACAATATGCCAACTTAAATGATAAGTAAACCCCTGAGATCTCATAAACTGTGGGGATTGGGCTTGACCACTTCACTAGATGGTAGGCCTTTATGAAGCAACTGTATACCAGAGAAAAGGGTTCATGTAAGTACACTTTTTGCCTTAGTACTAAATATATGCCTCAATATGTGTTAAAAAGGAACTATATCACTCATTTTGTAGCAGCCCTCATCACTAGTGCTTAGTGAAGCCCTCCCATGTATTTTTGTCTCTATAGAGCTCTTTGGGCATTTTGTCATGGCTGAATGCTAATAATTTGTTATTCAGTATTTCTCTACTCCCTTCCAAAGGTGTATGACATGATCCATATATCTAGGTCTTATGTGTTGTGAGGGCTAATTAAATTAAACTTTTATTGGTCATTATAGTCCGTAATAAAAAACTGCCATATACAACCATCATTAAGGCTGAATATGTAGTCAAGTCAGAGATCTTGTATCATGACTGACAGTTTCTCTTCTAAAGAGGGTAGGAGATTCATGCAATCTTAGAAGTTGGATACCTAAGTAACTGCCGTATTGAATTGGGATCTAAATTTGCTCTATTTTCCTTGTGTGAGATTGTCACATTCCATTGAGTGCCATGAATGCTCAGAGAAAAATAGCAGTGTCTGTTAATGCTGCACAGAATACCAGTGTACTGAGAGATAATTTTGGGAAAGCTAATCCTGAGAAGAAACGCAACATAAAAGCCAGACCACCTGTTGGGGAAAGTTGCTGAGCATTCAGAGGACCTTCCACTGCTTTCAAAGTTATCATGCAGTCACCATTTACTTTGATATTAGAGGAATCTCTTTGTAGACTCCTTCAACTTGTCAGTATGGTAAAACTATGTTGGGTTGGTGAGGGTTTGTTTTTTTTCCATTCTGGGAGCGTGTGAATGTGTGTGCCTGATGGAATAAATTTGGTATGCCAGTTCTAGGGTGCCTATTCATTACTGTCCTCCTGCTGTTCGCATTTTATTAATGAAGCAACCCATCACCCCCCTACCAGCAGACACTTAATTCCTTCCCAGAATCCATCTGCTTTCCATGGTGCTTTGAAACCAGCTTTTTATGGAATCAGCTTTAAACAAGTCTTATTTCCATGGGTCAATTAAATATCAAATATTGTTATTTCACAGCTACAGTGCCTTTAGAGTGTCTCTTAGCTGTGATTAATTCTAAGATGATTTCTGGGGAGGGGATTGGATGATCAAGATCCTGTTTTAAAAGAAATGTATTCTTAAGGCAGATCATGATCATAAAAGTGGAAAACGAACTGAAAATGAGAAAATGAAGACCATGATCCTGTTGCTATCCTTTACTTAGGCCCTGCTTAGACAAGTAATCACACCAGTTGCTTATCATGGGATGCATGATATTTTAAATATAGTTTTTAATTCTAATGATGCATATTTCAAAAGTAATCAGAGAATGCATGAACACATCTATGATGCTTATGTTTATTACAAGCTTAATAAAGAATAAGTATAAGCATACAATTACTTTAGGTGCAATAGAGAGTAGGTGTATTTACAATAATGTTCTGAAAATACCCACCATGCTTTCAAGAACTGAAATAAGTTATGGTTATAGTCAGTTTATCTTCTGATGGCAGGAAATGTCAGCTGTAAAAATATATAGTTGAAATACTCTAGATATTTCCAAATGGCATGAAAGTTTTTTGACAAGTTTACAAATCATTTTTTATATCCTCCATATTATGAATATATAAAAATATATTTTAAATATATATATAAAAAATATATTTTAAATATATATATGAAGATGGATATTTATACATTGTATATTTGTAATGGTGTAATTTGTATGACCTCACTACTTTTAAAGGTCACTTTTATGCTTCAGGTTGGTGTCATTGTTGAGGCAATAACAGCACTTTAATGTATAGTGGGGCATCACTGAAGAACTGGTGTCAGGAAGTTTAACAGGATGGATGTTGTGAGGCCTAAAAACCAGTGGGGTTTGACTTTCATTTGTGCTGAGTGCCTAACTTTATCCTCCAGCGCAACATCTGCTGCTGAAGTTGGGGGAATATGTAAAAAGAATTGCAGTTCATCTTTAACTTTATTATGTAAATTATTAATTTGACCACTGACATTTTGTTTATCCCTCTCATGTTTGCATTGTCTGGGATTTTTTTACATTAAGACAACCTGATCCATGGTATTTTAGATGGTGAATAATAGACTGTGAACTGTCTCTAAACTGAAATGAGGTGACCCATAACTAAAGAGGGAAAAATTGCTTTGTTTAGTAACCATTGAATATGTGTAACTAATGCTTTGATGGAGACTACTTCATCTTCCTATAAAATCTGAGACTTGTGGCCTTTGAGGCCTCTGAAACAGTTATGCAGCACAGATGTAACTTGGAGTTCTCAATATAGGGTGAAGATGTTTGAGTGATGGAGAAAGCACAATTACGTTTCATAATATTGCCAATGGATTAGGTAAAATTCTCTTCTCTGGACTAGGTTGTATATTTGTACTTAGACAAGACAGTGATGGTGGTGGTGATAAGAATTGTTCTGCATTTTGTTCCCATAGCCTCTCTTGTCACCTGCTTCACAAACCAAAGTGGTTGTCTGCCATTTTCAGCAAGGAACTGCAGTTTGGAAGTGCTGAGCCTGAAAAAAATCAAACATAATTTTTCTTCTTGAGATAATTCTGTCAGATAGGGTGAATGTTTATCGATTGGATAAAAGGAAAAATAGTAGTTGTTTCTGTATGTTTTGAAAGAAACTGTACTTGGGCTAACAATTTTATGCACTTAATTTACACTATATTTGCAGACATAGCAATATGCTTTATATAAGAATAAGAGACAAAGAGCTTCATTTTTAGCATCAGGTATCAATCATGACTTTCTGTGCATAGCAAAAAGGTATTGTGGCTTTCAGCCATTTAGTGGAATTGCATAAACACAAGTGGTTTTTGCTAGGATTTGACTAGGCATACTTTCTGTTAACATGTATAATTCTGTAAAGCTATTGCTAGAATGCTAGGAAGGAGAATGTATTAATTCCATGTTGAGATGCATAAGCGATGTTGGGAAGAAACCATATCCAGGCCTGGTCTAGGCTACTCTTATGTTTGTCTAAGCCAGTAAGTTTAAAACGTTTTGAGAACAAAGTATGAACCATGACCTCTGGTGCAAATATTTACATTCTGTTATTACACTCTATAAACTCAGGTTTTTGTAAGTAGCACCAAAGTGCTACTCCTTCTCTGTACACTGCTGCTTTATGGAAAGATACAACTTTAAGGACAGTATTCAGTTGAAAGTAAAGATTCAGGATCTTGATCTTCAAGTGTAACCAACATCTCAAGGTAAGCTGGAGGGTTTGTCCCTATGGGAAAAAAATAATTTAATCTCCATAAACATTTACAAACAAATCCTGAATATAGATAGGGAAATAATGACCAGACTTCAAAACAGAGGGAGATGTTTTGATATACGCCCAATGTCTAACATAAACACATTTCACTATACTTTAAATAGACCTTGATTTTTTTATGTACTGGAATGTCTAATGAAGGAATACCATGCTGCGCAGTATATTTGAATTGGCTATATACAGGATCCAATGACCATACAAGCTAGAGCTCTAGGTATTTTTTTTCTCCTACTATTGTTTTTCATTCAATACATCTCTAAAAATATGCTGTTTCTTGAAACACCCTAGTCTGGGTAAAACTTCAATGCCCAGCTGCAATGTATGTCCATAATTCCTTTCAAAAAAACCCAAGTATGTTTATCAGATAAAAATGATAAAGGAATTTCTAGTCCCCAATGTTTTATGCTGGACTGATAGAAAAAGAAGAAATTTGAACATTTTTCATTGCTTGAAAAAGATTTTAAAGAGCAAGTTATCTTATTTTAATGTCACGTTTTAATTTAATAAGGAAAGTATTTCTTTTTAATAATAGAAGACAGTATACTGGAATATAAAATAGTAAACATCATGTTATAATCAATACCTGCATGTGAATGTTGCAACATAAGTCATGTAAATAACAATCTCAAAATGATATGTTTGTTGTATTGCAATTAGCATATAGCATAATCCCCTCAGAAAGTGAGACCATCATATTCCTTTAAACATTTTTTATATTGATAGACTGCATTTTTTGACCAGTTGCATTTATTTGGTTTAATGTTGAAATACAGAACCGTTTTAGCATCTAAATACTCATTTATCATCCAGTGGGGTCTGGATGAATCTGAAAGAAGATGGAAGTAAGGTAGCTGTGAAAACTGTGGCCTTGCTCTTAGTCTTCAGCTGTTGCTACCTTACTGTCTTTTGGGATGATGCTATTTTTCCCCAGTTTCTCTTCTTTCTTCTAAGAAGTCCCTTCTCTACACTTATAGGAATGAACATGATAGTCATACTACAAGTATTTTACAGATGGCTATCAGGCAGATAGTAATCTGTGTGATGAGTTCTCTGTTGCATCTGAATAGGCTGAACATTTATTTCTGTTTGTGTTGTTAAAATACAAAAATCGCCTTTAAAAAAACTCAGATGTTTTTTGTTCCAATCACAGTAATGCTGTTTTCTTTGTAACAAGATGCTCTACAAAAATTGTAACTTCAAATGTAAACATGACTCCCAGTGCCCCCTGCCATGTACGCAAACAAACCACCTAATCATCAACCTGAAATTGCATCTTAACCATAGCAACCTGAACACTTACCTTCTGAAATGCTTCATTAATGAAAATACCAGGAGAATTCTTTGCATCTAGAAAATTACAGTGATTTAGAAATATTTAGTATTTCATTTGCAAGCTTCTAACCTGTAGGGAGTCATTTGCATTGGTCATTCAGCTTCTTTTATTTTTGCTTTTAATTCTTTCTGTTTCTTCATTTATTTTAAGTTTGCCTGTATAATCTCTAGACAGAACCTGATTCTAAACATTTTTAAAGGGAATCTTCTAAATGTTTTGTGCTTCGGGAGATTTGATCATTTGTGGGGGGGTTTATGTCTTCAGTTATATGAAATATAAATCTAAACATGGTACAACCATTTAAAATGTAAAACACCCAAAATGTTATTTTCCTGTTATTATTTATTAGCCTTTCTTGCTAAAGAAAAAGATTAAACTCTAGATTCTTCTCTTTTGCCTTCCCATGAGCTCATGTGTTTAGTGGCACAGTTGAAAATTGGGACTTAATGCTCTGGACAATATGCCAAGAACACAGTTTTAGTAGTGTAAAGCATTCAGCAGCAGTACCAGTTTTATCATGTCCCACATCCTGTGATTTGTTCTTACCTCTTCCATCAGCAGCATAGCATTTAAAAAAGAAAATGTAATCCAGTGTCCCCTCTCCTTCCAATTCCCCCAAACAATAACACAATCTACTGGCTAATAGTACAATAGCTACTGGACAATCGGTTATTGCAGATTGCAGAGGAAGCACCTCCCGTATGAAGATAGCCGAGAAAGCTGGGGCTGTTCAGCCTGGAAAAGAGAAAGCTGTGTGGAGACCTCATAGCAGCCTTCCAGTATCTGAAAGTGGGCTATAGGGATGCTGGGAAGGGACTGTAATGATAGGACAAGGAGTAACGGATTGAAACTTAAACAGGGGAAGTTTAGACCGGATATAAGTAAGAAGTTCTTTACTGTGAGGGTGGTGAGGCACTGGAATGGGTTGCCCAGGGAAGTTGTGAATGCTCCATCCCTGGC